>MUZC01001532.1:442605-467445 GCA_002072015.1 Radix auricularia
GTAAAAAAATTCCCAAATTGGGCTAAAAATTCCGAAATGCATTAAAAATTTGGGGAAAAATCTGAAAAGTGGCAACTTCAATTAAATGCTTTCGCATTCATTTTAATGACTTTTGACTTCCAAATTAAAAAATAATAAATATTTTTGCATTTTTAAGGCAATTTTTAATAGGGTACTTTCAATTTTTATTTAATCTGTACGTTTTTTTAACAACTTGGCTACAAAGCCAAAATATAGATTATACTTTTAAATGTTAACATCATAAAGTTTAAAAAAGTTATTTGGATACTCTTGTAATTTAAATTTGTCTGTGATTGATAAAAATATATTTTTAAAAATGAATGTTTTGAAATTTATTAATAATGAATCAATCATACATGGTTACATAGATTGTTATATGTTTACATATTATTAATGATTTGGTCCTTTATATGTAACAAACATTTTATGATGATTCGGGCTCAGACTAATTAATTATATTATTTAATAGTAATACATTTACACAATCTGACTGTAAACTGTCTGCAGTCTACTGTCAGTGACAATGTTGGGAAAAACCTAGCAAAAACGTCAGGAAAAAAACTAGATCCGAAATAAAAAACCTAGACACGCTAAAAATAAACAAATATGACGTCAAAGAGCCTCGCATCAACACAAAAAAGTAATTCTTATTTGAAAATGAGCATGTTTCAAATTATTTTATTTTCATCCAAGAATGTAATTATTTTCTTTTAAATTGTCAATCTCAAAAATTCCCATGCCCATATGTTAGGCAAAATCCTTATAAATTCCTAAATTCCCATTAAAAAAAGTTTGGCTATAAAAAAACACGATTCGGGAAATTTCTTACGACTTCTTAACACTGCGCGATTCAGACCTGGCAGTCTTAATAATCTATAAAACTTGGCTCACTTAGAGCCATATAGTATAAAATATAGTTTATATTTTTAAAATTTCTCAATTTTGACAAGCTCCGCTGGTCGTGTGGAAAGGGCATAGGCTTGTGATGCAAATGGTGTCGGGTTCGATATCCAGCGGTGGAATGTAAACGTTTTTCTTTTCACACTCAATTTTTAACACACCGGCGAACATTTTTAACAGTTATTTCTTCGTGTTCGGTTCTTTTTTCATTATTAATATTTAGTTACAGTCTTATATTAGCTGTTAGCAATCATATTTTAAGGGACGCTGGCTGGATAGGGCCCCCGTTGGATTGCAGCCAGGGGCCCCGTGCAGTCTTAATCCACCCCTGGGGCCGCTCCTATTAAAAACCATTGTTGACATTGCTTTGTATGGGTCTGCTGCTCACGACAAAAGACAGAGTGTTATCTATCGTAGTGTTAGAAATCTTGAGGATTTGAATTTTTTAAATTCAACATAATTATGATGCAAAATAGCAAAAATATACTAAAAAGTTAGACAAATCCATTAATGAAACTTAACCGAAATGGGGAAAATAATGTATATATTTTCACAGTGGCTGTTGACAACTCTCATTGGTCCACTATGTCTTAAATATAACCCTCTTCTTGGATTTCTATGCATTTAATATAGTACCAATTGCTTTGGTTCACCCTTTTTTGTGTTTTGTTGTCAGTGACGAAATTGGTTTCATCTCCGATAAGTTTCTGACTGGGGTGACCACATAATTTCCACATCCTGATAAGTATTCTTGTAGAGTTCAAACAATTTATCAATAACTCAAAGATCCTCAGCTTTAGCCCTTTGCATAACGTTCTATTTCACCAAGGATTACTGTTGGATTGTGCCACAGAAGGCCCCAAAACCAGTCAAGACTTGGTCGATGATCCATGAATTGTGACTAATGGATCCATAAGAAAAAAATTCAAAAAGAAATTTTAAAAATTATTTCCATGAGTCATTAATTTTAATTTTAAAGCATTTAATATTTTTTAAAAACAAATTTCTTTCTTGTTTTATCAATATTTTTTGTTGTGGTTTTCACATTTAAAAAAACCTGGGGCGGGGGGGGGCATTAAGCCCCAGGGTTTTAATAATTTAATTTAAACTTGGTAATTATTGAAAAACTGGACAAAATTCCTCTTACAAATGCCCTCCATTCAAAATAGTACAGGAAAGTTTTACACTTAGGTTGATATTAGAGCTCTTTATAAACAATCTCAAATTGTTCACCCAAGAGCTGTTTTCTTATTTTTCAAACATTGCTTCCTCCCTTGCAACTCAAGCAGTGGCGGATTTAGCTTTGTCTGCGTGGGGGGCCAGGAGAATTTTAGAGGGCGCCGCAAAATTTTACTAATATCATAGCATTGGGTAAATTGGCTGCTAACGATTAATTTAAATTTAATTGTTAACTTTTGAAAAATTAACGATTAATTAATCGTTAATTTCGATTAAAGCTAACAATTTTACTTTATGATGTCATAAGTAACACTCATTTCACGTACTTGTTGAAGGTCTAAATAATACTGGTAGGCCTCCTTTATATATCTACTGAGAAAACTTAAACTGGTATGCTCAAAACGGTCTTGGCAATAAATGACATTATCGCATATCGGTATTCATTAATTTTCCCCCATTGTACTGGATAAATGGATTCAAGAACTTTCATCTCTATTTTGTAACGCAGTAATTCATCAGAAGAGCTGTCGTCATTTCTGTTTCAGAGTCAAACTCCAGTACTGCCATTACCAAAATGTTCGCGTAATCTTCAGGAAATTATTTATCAGCCGCTACTTTTTTTGACTTCCAATTATTTTAAGTGATGGGTCGATTTATGAATAAAAATAATTTAATCCTTAAATTTTTTAGGATTAGTCGAGAAATTAATCTTTAGTATCCGCAGCCGTTGTCAATACTAATTATTAGCCTACTAATTTAGTAAAATTTCCAAATTAACAAACAAGTCAAACAGAAGAAACAGTATAAATTTATGTTTTCAAAATAGTAACGTATATTTATTTCAATAGTATATTTATTGATCTAAGAAAGAAACTTAGTTTATGCGAATTTATATAGAGCCCTGAGCCATATTTAAATTCCTTTCTACGTGAAGCGAAACGATTTATCGTTGATTCAAAGTCAACGTTCTCACCTAGATCACGTTCATTTGAAATTAATGCCAATCCAGACAGACGCTCGTTTGTCATTGTTGAGCGCAAATAATTTTTGATGATTTTCAATCATTGATAACAGGAAGATTCAAGTAAATGTTTATAGAAAATTGACAAACAAGAGAGACCTGATGCCATTTATTTTTCAGTCAAGAATGGTAGAAACTCTTTAAGTTGTAGCTCACTAGATACTGATGGACGTTGTGATGCATGCAGATTTTTGAAGGTATAATATTCAAGATTGCTTCTTATAGGTTAATGTGTTTGTAAATTTTGCATAAACTTCGAAGAGGATCTTTACTTTCTGCCAACATTTGTGATGGATAAACACAATATACATAGATAGCTGCGCCCCTAAAGTCATTAAATCGATCATCTATTTATTTTAGAAGTGTATCCAAGATAGTGAAGTACGTTTCAGATTTAAAACTGTTAGTTGGATCATTAGCCCTTTCATGCCATACTTTTATTTTCTGCATTTCGGGTTTCTTTAAATTTTGTTTTTATCATCTAGATTGGGACAACTTTCGTTAATAAATTATTAGACATCTACTTTCAGAATTAAAAAAAAACAACAAACAAACTTGATCGCTTCTCATTTCAACAAACTTATTTCTTCCAACATCGATCAATCGTTTTGAAATTGCAATGTCAATATTCTTGAGCTGCAAGTGGTCCGATAACATGAAAATATCAACCAACTTTTTAACAAATAGCATCAGAAAAAATAAAAGAATATTTTGTTATTAAAGCAGATAGTCCATTGCTTCTGCTCTGACACTTCCTTTATGTTATGTTGATGGCCTTGAATTTATATCTACTAGAGTGGCTAGAACAGCAGGGAATGATCCAACAACTGCATCAATTGCATGCTTACGGCCTACGGCTTGCCCATCTTGTATCAAAAAGTCATTTCAGAGTATCTACTGTTGATTCATATTGAGATTCATGATTTGTTTACAGAGTATGCAGACTTGGTAAACTAGACGTAAAGAATGTATACAACCTTTCAGCTGTGCCAAAAAAAAAAAAAAAAACACCAACAATCGATAGTGAACAAATTCAAAACATGAGCACAACAATGAACATCGATGGCATTGTATGAAGGTCACTCTTAGTTCAAGACATCACAGATGAGCAAACATATGCCTTTCCTCCTCAGATTGTGATATCAATGTCTCGCTTTTGTAATATGTAGTTCCACAACATGTCCTGATTTTGAAACTGAACGTAAAGTGACATCTTATAAATTTTAGATATATCAATGGTCCGTCTAACCGATAATTACAGAAAAATACACGTGAAGACTAAACTTCATTATCAATTACTGCCGATAATTCAGATGCAAATGATTCAATTAAATCAATCTGCACACAATGACTTAAATAAATTTCATTTTTCTTTTAAACTCTAGATGACTGTCAAAAGTGGAATCATAGTTTGCTAATAAACTTAAGATTTTACAAAGATTTCAAGTATTTCTACAACTAACATCACTGAAGTCTAAAGCAAGAATTTTCTCTGTGTACTCTGAATAGCAGACCTTGTTTTGCTAAAAATCAAGAAAAACGTCACGTCTATCATTCGTTTCAATATTTCTCTATTCTTTTCCACTTAGCAACGCTCCTGACTGACCAAACCAGATATTACAGTTTTGAAATACGACATTTAGCAAGCCAATATTGTCGTATTGCAGTTTCGTGTTGATTAAAATTTTCGTGTTGAGCAATCTTTTTTTGGCTCTAGTTACACCTTTTTAGTGTTCATGAGGGCGTATCAGGGGGCGCCATTTTAGACCCAACTGGGGCGCGGAGGGGGGCAATCCGCCCCCTGCCCTATAGCTAAATCCGCCACTGAGCTCAAGGTCTACAAATTGTTAAAGGTGGAAAAAGTTACTTACTTTGTAATATTATAGAGTATAGATGTACTTGTAACTAGAGAGAAATTTGAAAATCTAGCTTCAAAATATTCTTTTATTATCAAAACAAAGATGACCAAAAAGGAGCAACAGTTTTAAGATATGTTTGAATGAATTTAAACAGGAAACATGCAGAAAAAATGGCGTATACAAATATGCTCAGTTATAGTCAATGTCATAGGCTAGAAGGCTAGAAACCCAAGTTTTGTTTTAAATTATTGCCTGATTATTTAGTTTCTTTCCACCAAGTAGATCTTAAGGCCTTTCTTTCGTTAGAAAATAGCATCAAGTATTTTAGTCAATGACCCCCCAGTTGTTGATGTTGAGCCTTCTCGTCCATGAGGGACATCCACCGATCATCGTCGGCGTTCCGCGATTCATCCAAGGACATAGTCCACCTACGAGAGACCTCCAGGCAACTCTATCCTTGGCCAGTTTCTCCAGGATCTTCCAATCATGGCCAATATCTCGATGTCTGCCTCCAATTCTCGGCGCCAGGTGTTTCTTGGATGGCCTCTTTTTCGTTTACACTGTGGGTTAAATTTCAGTGCATGCCTTGTATAGGAGGCAGATTTTCTTAGTGTATGACCGATCCACCTCCAACGTTTTTGAAGAATCTCTTCCTCAATGGGCTTCTGCTTTGTCCGCTGCCACAGTTCCTGGTTGCTGATTTTTTTCCGGCCAGTGAATTTTGAGAATCCTTCTTAAGCAATTGTTGACAAATGACTGGCTTCTGGTCAGGTTTACAGCCGTTGTTCTCCATTTCTCGGCTACATATAGCAGCACTGGTTTCACCATAGCGTTAAAAATCCTTACTTTTAACTTGCTGCCTAAGTTGTTGGAGATCTAAACATTCTTGAGTTGCTGGAAGGCTGCTCTTGCTTTTCCGATCCTTACCTTGATGTCAGCATCTGTACCAGTGGCGGATTTAGTTTTTTCTGCGTGGGGGGGGGGGGGGGGTGGCAGGAGAATTTCAGGGGGAGCCGCCACATTTTACTAATAACCGAGCATTACGTAATTACTAATTATCAGCCTACTAATCTAGTACATCTTCCGATTCATCAAACAAGACAAACATCAACAACAATATAAACATATATGTTTTCAAAATATTAAAGCAAATGTATTTAAATATTATATTTATTGATCTAAGGAAGAAGCTTAGTTTATGTGAATTTATATAGAGCCATGAGCTCTTATTAAATTCCTATCTAGGCCTACGTGATTTCATTGAAGCAAATCAATTTATCGTTGATTAAAAGTAAAAAATCTCAGCTCAGATCACGTTCATTTGAAATTAATGCAAATCCAGACTGACGTTCGTTTAGAGCACAAATAATTTATAATGATTTTCAATCACTGCTAACAAGAAGATTCATTTAAATTTTATGGAATAGTGACAATTAGGGAGACCTAATACCCAGTGGCGTTGCTAGAGCTTTTGCCACCCTTTTAGGAGAGTCCATAAATGACGTCACACATGGGGGTAAGGGTGTCACACATTTGAAGTAACATCATAACGCGCAACTGTAAATAAAATTTCCACTTAAATATATGATTATTAAAAACTTTATTTAATGAAGTTTTCGATACTTTGAGGCGTGTTACAATATTAGAGTTCAGCTTTACAATAAAAAATATTTAAATGACAAAAAATTGATTGGAAACATGCTCATTTTAAAATAGAAAATACGGCTTTTATTGGGAGGGGGCTTTGTGAGGTCACATTGAAGAAGGGGTGTAAGTTTTTGGACGACGTGTGAATAGGGAGGCAGGGAGTGAAAAATCAGCCAAAAACGAGTGACGTCATTTAAGGACGGCCACTTAAGTCAATCGTATGAAGGTTTTTATAAATTAATAAACATTAATAAATAATTGTAATTGAAACGAGGTAAAGGTGGGAAACATGTTAACTATTACATGCCATATTTATGTAAGCATTAATAAAAGAGGCCGTAACAATGACACACCTTAAGTACACATTTTAAAAAATATAGATGCTTTTTTTTAAAGGCCTCAAGAAAGTTATTGAGGTCACAGGTCCTACCCCCTCCTCCCCCCACCCAAATGAGACAAAACATATTCCAAATTTACACTAAAAAATATTAACAATAAATATGCTTTTATATTTTTATTTATAAATATATGATTTCTTTTATAAACAAAGAAACTGTATATATAAGTATGTAAACATATTTATACATTTACTTACCTAATTTTTATAATAGAGAAATCTTGTATTATGTTTTAAAAATTTAAATTATTTGTAATAATTTGTTCTATTGACAATATTGCAAGATTTTGTAGTCTTTAATCACTCATTGTGGAATGAAGTTATTTTTTTAATCAACTTAAGTTTGAAGAAGCTCCTTTCACAACTAGATACACTGATAGCAATTATTGAAAACATCTTTAGCAAAATTATAATGTTGGGGAAATAATTTTCCAATGTACACTATTTAATATATTTTAATAGATCTAGAGGGCATTCCCCCCCCCCCCCGTTTTTCTAACAAAATGCCTTTTCTTGTAGTGCATGTAAAGTCCGGGATAGTCTTAACCCACTGCCACCTATGTGGCCGCAGTGGATTCACGCTTTCATATGCCCCACATATCTTAATTTTCACTTATTATCCTTATCAATGCCTTATCCCTACCCAAACTGGTCCCCGCGCATCCATTTTCGCATACTAAGCTGCCAAAGGCCCCGTAATTGCAAAGATTGGCCCTGTGGACAGCAAACACCACAAAAAAAACTGGAACCTTTTTAGTTCAATATTGAACTATTCTTTATCAATTGTAATAAGGAAATTTATTTGATGGTAAAATTTTTTCCATTAGTAGGTTATATGGTATTATATACGATTATTATTTTTGCAAAGACATGCAACTAATCAGCGTGTTCTATTATTTTCTTTTATAATTACGACTTGCTCTAAAGATAGAACCCCGTCTCCTGAATTTTCTCCACTCAAATTTATTTTCCTTCTCACACGGTGTTCAGCTGATATCTAAAACTCTCTATAACCTTTAACAGTGTTCTGTATTGGCGCATAATTTTTTCCATGAAATGAGTTCGCATTATTTATTTTAAAGAAAACGGGTTCCCATATATTGAGATACTATAGAAAAAAAAATTGCATTGAACTAAGTAAAGTTCCAGCGTCTGATCTCGTTTTTGAGTTACTTCTTCAGATGTCAATTTTTTCCAAGACGTTTGAAGTTTTTTAGTATGTCTTTTCAAAATTATTATTTTATAGTGATGTTTATTAACGGATAAAAAGAATATTTTCATGTTCTTAAAAATTTTCGTATAATAAATCAAATCAACTTATTTACTAATTACTTTAATTAAATAGGCATAGCATTTTTAATGAATAAAAATATTTTAATGAAAAACACAAATTATTTGTGCTACTTTAATGCAATAAAAACAAAATACATTTAATTTTTAGTAAGTTACCTTAAAATATTTTCATATTCATTTATAGAGTTGAAAATAATATAAAAATTAGTTCGAATTTACATGGAACAAAAAAAAACTGATATATGCTCTCACTAATGAGCATTGAAAAGGAACTATTTTAAGCTTACTTGGAGCTTTACTAACTTGATTTATAACTTCGCAATGAGAAAAATTAGCAAACGAAATGTGTAGGTTGAAATAATAATAATACATATCTTTATTCCTTTTTTTAAAATTTCAAATAGTGAAAAAAAATCGTTACCTAACAAAAACGAAAGTTAAAAAAAAATACCTTAAAAAATACGGAATAACACATAATATTAATCTTTAGGGGGCGCGTTCGTAACAACGATACATAGTAAATCGGGATGAAACCGTCGTAACCGGAGGACTACCTGTATATAAATATTCATATCTATGCTTGCGCGCCTTGAATTAATATAAATAAAACAAAATATTAACTAAATGAGATTGAATTCACAATTTTCTTCTAAAAAATTAAATAACAACAAAGAAAACCAATCTCTTGATAATAATAATAATAATAATAATTTTTTTTTTTTTTGGGGGGGGGGGGGTGTTCTCTGTGTTCTCTGAAAGGCAAACTTTATTTTTTTTACTAAGAACAACGTAGCGTCTATAATTCATTTCAATACTTCTGTATTCTTTGCCACTTGGCCACGCTCTTTACTGATCAAACCAGATTTTACAATTTTGAAATATGATATTAAGTAAGCCAGCCAATATTGAAGTTTAGTGTTGATTAGAAGTTTCGTGTTTAGCAATCTTTTTTTCTGCTGTAATGACAACTTTTTAGTGCTCATTGAGGGCGTCTTAAATGGGGCGCCATTTTAGACCCAACAGGGGCGCAGGGGGCAAGTCGCCCCCTGCCTTATGGCTAAATATGCAACTGATCTGTACCCCATTGTTTATCTACCACGCTGCTAAGGTAAATAAAAGTGTCCACCTCCTCAAGGGCTTCTCCTTCAAGCATGATGGGTGATGTCTTGGTGGTATTATCCTTGAGGATTTTACTCTTCCCTTTGTGTATGTTGAGACCTATGCTAGCAGAAGTGGCTGAGACAATGTTTGTTTTCTCCTGCATCTGTTGTTGGGTATGTGCAAGAAGGTCAAGGTCATCATCAAAGTCAAGATCATCAAGTTGATCCCACCAGGTCCATTGGATTCCATTCCTTTTCTGCTGCATATATATTTTCATCACCCAGTCAATGGCTTAAAGAAACAGGAATGGTGACAGCAAGCAACCTTGTCTCACACCAGTCTTGACCTAAATAGCATTTGTCACCTGCTATTGTCATTTGACAACTCGGCAGTTTATCCCTTCGTACAGAGCATATAATTTTATTTGACTTTACTTTAATGACTTAAATGAACATATAATAATACAATCTATTTTACTATTGCTACGTTAAATTATTCAATAAAAATTTATAGAATCTTACAACGAACTTTCTTCTGTGAAAAAGCACGAATGACGTCATCATAGTGAATTATTTCTGACTCTATTTACATCGCGGAGAGTAAATTGAGACTATTTTCTCCTATGTTAGATCTTATGTTATTATTGACTCCCTTCAGCGCTGAGAACGACCGTTCTGCTGAACTGTTTGACGCCGGCGTGCACACCAGCAATCGGCGCGCAATTCCTACGTTTAAATAAATGTCAAAAAGTACTTTCGCTGATAAGTATTTGTATAAATTCAGTGACGATAACTCCATAACCCTATGTTTTTTCATTTCGTGATTATCTGAAGAGCTGCCATGAAATCATCCTTGGAGCAGCATAGAGGTGTCAGCTCAAACAAACACAACCTTTGACCACCTAGTCGTTTTGCCCCACCCACTCTCTCCTTTCCTATATAGGCTCGCTCTACTCTCTTTCAGCTTTACTTTCATTTACTCTCTGGATTTCACCTCAGCTAAGTTTTTATTTTTTATTATTTATATTCGTTTTATTTATGTATTGTATGTCCGTTGAAAAAGGCTCTTTGCCAAAACGTTCGCTGTTTTGTTACGTCCTGACAGGCTTACCCTTACCTTGTTTACGTCTTTTCCATTTACTTCTTTATAAGCCTGATTGCAGTCTCATCCCTCATTTTGTTTACTACAGTTTATTAATAGAGCGCGGGATGGCACTAAAACAATTAAAAAATTTAAATTTGAATTAAGTAAATAGATATCATAAACATGATTTACTGATTTTTTAAAATTTGAGATTCAACGTTTTGTCAAATTTAAAAAAAATGGATGTCATATTTTTTAAACGGAATTTTACGGGCAGGCAATTTTACGACAAATCTTTAAAGCCTGACCGTAAATTTACGATAACCCTGGCCAAGATGCCCTTAATGTCATTTAAATCCCCATTCGATTTTACATGATTTTAATAAATATAGTAACATATATCCATTATGATCCAGACTGAAATTGACCGGCGATTTGAACTTATCATCTTGCACCGATTGGGCCTCGTGTTCTTAATGGTTAAAAAAAAATTAAGCTGTAAATTGTGGTACAGGTCTCACCAAAGTGAGGTATCATTAAATATTTAGATTTATATCTCTATTACATTTGTAAAAGTTCATTTTTATATATAGCCTAAGGGTTTGTTTGATTTTTAATAACCTCATTGACCTGGCAATTCCATGATAGTTTCTCATTTATTATTACTCCTAAGTATTTTACATCTTTAGTTTGGGTTAGTACTTTTCCAGGAATGAAATATTTTGAATTTGTTTGTTTTCCTTTGTTACTCTGAAGAGTTTACTCTTTTTTCTTGGTGAAAAGACATACTCCAGTTGATTTCCCATTTTATCAATTTCATCCAAGTCCTTTTATAAAATTTTCAATATTCATTTCTTTAAAAAACAACAACAACATTTTTAATAGAAAATTGTGAAACTTTTTAATTTTGAATTTTAAAAATTATGTTATACTTTCTTTTTTAAATCCTTTATATTAACTTGTGGTGTCTGAGCCGTGCGACCGACCGACCGTGCAACCTTGCCGAAAAAATTGGATCGATTTTAATCCACTTTCTTGTATGCTAGCGAGCTGAAATTTTGAAGGCAGACTCATGTCAATGATAAAAATGATGTACCAAAATTTTAAATCGATCAAATGGACAATAATTGATTATTGAATTTTAAAATTATTTTATTTATCTCCTTATATTCTGTTCATTTTTTGATATACAGTGTTGTGGTACGTAATAGGTTCAACAACCTTTCATGTCGCGCAATAAGGTGCGAATTAAATTAACTGTATTTAAAAAAAAATATATTCACGATCAGTGCGCATTATATTAAACACGTTTTACGAGACATAACTAGAATTTTGTATTTTCGGATTGTTTTATTATAATGAACATCCTTATAGTTATTGCTCGTACATAAAGGATTTATAGTGAAAAACTTGTTTTTTAATGTTAAAAAAAATAAAAAAATAAAACAATTATTTATAATGTGTCATTCTTAAAAACTATGAACTTAAAAAGGAATATAGAACATCGTTTCTTAACTTTCAGTCTTAAATGAAGATTATAAAAAAACTCTCTTTTGTCTGTTTACCAAAACTTCCTAGGACATAGGACAAGAGCATTGAGAACCATGACAGCAATTTACATCCGAGAGCACCAAAAAGTATCATAAATTCTATACTTGGAATTATATGATATGATACTTGAAACAAGTAATAAAAAAGCCTTAAAAATGATCCATTTTCAAGGAAAAAGACAAAAACATTGGCGTGAAATCATTTCAGTGAACCAAAGTGCAATCTTACTGCGGTTTAATTCCTTACTGTCATACTTTATAGGAAATGTAAAAGAATAACAGTTAAAACTTAAAATATACATTTTAATATCCGTGTAATTTTGATTTATTTATAGTAAGCCTATATATTCGATGATATCTTAAAATAATGTGTTTGTAATTTGTTTTTACGTATTAATACTACTTACATGTTTATATTTTGCTGAAAATTTACTGAAATCCCAAGTCAAGATCGACTAATCCAGAAAGTAAGAGCATGTATGCAAATTAAGGCTGTTATCGATTAATTTAAATTAAATCGTTGGCTTTTGAAAAATTACAGAATAATTAATCGATAATTTTGATAAAAGCTAAAAATAAGATGTATGATGTCATTAAACTGAACATTTCAAAAATTTAAGTAGTTCAATTTAATGTCAATGAATTTAAATTTTGTAATTATTAATTAAGTAAAAAAGAATGTTAAATTTTTAATATAGTTTCCCGAATAAAAACAGCTTTTAAAAAAAATTATACTTTGATAATATATTTTTTAAAGGGAGAAGTTGGTACTTTAAAGAAGCAAACTATTATTCATCATCATCATTTGTCCTTTGGGTTTCTTATGGAACATAGGGCCTTTGTCAAAGCTCGCCACTGTGCACGGTCCCTTGCCAGTCGCTTCAATTCTTCCCAGCTCTTCCCAGTTCTTCCAGCCTCATCTAACATGCTCCGTCTTCATGAAAGCCTTGGGGGCTCCAATCTAAGGCCTGCCTAGTCCAGCTGTTATCTTTCCGAAGGGTGTGTCCAATCCATTTCCAATTTCTTTCCCTAATCTGTTGTTCTACTTTCCTTTGTCCATGCCTCTTTCACAGCTTGGAGTTTTCGACCTTGTCGAACGTTTTTATTTTCATTATATTTCTGACGCACCTGTTAACAGAAGTCTATTTTTTTGTTGTCGACAACGACAAGAAACTAAAATTAATTATATATTATTGTTTAAAACATGTTCGTTAATTTTAATCGCTATTTTATCGATTAAAGTAATTTTAATCGCGAACTTTTTAAAACCGATTAATTGAAAAAATATTCGTTAATTTCCGCAGCCCTAGATTAAAGCTAAAAATAATGATGTATGACGTCATAACACGGAAAATCTAAGGGAAGTAACACAAATTGATAATTTTTGTATTAATGAGTTATTTCCCCCGTATTAAAGACATTAAAAATAACAATATTCTGAACTATTTAAAAAAAAAAAAAAAAAAACCAACATTAAAAAAATGAAATCAAAGTAATTCCTACAATGGAAAAAAAAACTGCATATTAACGATAGGAAAAATTCTAAATTCAAGGCATGTTACATAAAATTCCAAAGAGTTACAAGAAATATATATATTTGAAAACTACAACAATTACAATAATTATTTTAATTAAAAAAAAAGTAATAGGATTTGAAATTAAAGTATTATTTAGTTTGTCTCAGTATTTAAGTATAAAAATATTTCAAGATCAGTATACATTTTTAAAACATAGCATCAAAGATAAGTTCAATAACGTATTAAAGTTTAACTAGGCACTTGGATGAAAATTTCAATACAATTTTAAAAATATGAAAGTAATACAGCGGTATAGAATATTTTTGATGATTAATAAAAACATAAAGCTAATCTTTTTATCCCAAGTGTTTCAAAAGTTATGATTTTTTCCTAATACCTAATAATCACTTTTTCACTAAGTTGTTTTCCTTCACATTTTGTGACCTTTCGAGTCAAATTTTAAAAATGTCTAAGCTTTAGTGTTTAAGTTAAAAAAATAATATCCTTATGACAAATATGTAAATATAAGTAGTTAAATTGTAATTTCAAAATAATTTCAATGAATTAAAATTTAGTTTTTGATAATTAAGTAAAAACAATGTTTTCTGTTTATTTAAAAAAAAATTAATAATTTCTCTTTCAAAACAGCATGTTTAAAGTTTACACTTAATTTTTTTTTAAAATGGAGAAGTTTGTATGTAATTTATTATTTAATCAAAAAATTATTAACAAAAACAATTTCTTCAATTTTAATCGCTATTTTATAGATTAAAATAATTTTAATAGATAAAATGTTTTACCAATTAATCGAAAAATTAATCGGTGATTTCTGCAGCCCTAATTCTAATAAATTGTCTAATAATTTGAAATATATAAATAAACCATATAAAGGTTATCATAATATAATTTATTGCTGTTGTAACTTAATATAATAGCCCATGTCAAGAGGGAAAAAAGTGAAATCTACAACTATTTAATTCCAAATCCCCAAAACCATGTTTACATTTATACACAAAATTCGGTAAAAATTCTATATCATGTATAGATCTATAGGTATTGTGTACTAATAACACATAGCTGGCGAAGGCATCTTGCCAAAACGCTTGTTGAATTTACCTACAATTTTATAGAAATCTGCGATTTCGTATTAAAGAAATTTCTTTTGTTGTACTTGACTCTAGAAGAACTGTGAGCACAAAAACATCTGTATCCACACCATGAACAGGTTCCAAAGATAACCAAAATAGTCTTTTTGACCTATACTTGAGCCAGTGTTTGACTTGTCTATAATAAATGACGAATTGGAGGGTAAATAGTGTAATACAATAAAAGGTATGTATTTACATTTTCTAAAATTTATAATAAAGTAATAATTAAGATTAAGTCGAATTAAACGAAATCTCCTGAAACATATTATTTCATTGTAAATTAGTGTAAACCTTGTAAGTCTGTGGGTAAGAATGTTATGATGCCAAAGACATGAATGTTTCAATTGTTTTTTGCCTCAGCTATTTTTTTAAAATCAGGTACCAGTCACTGATTGTCTTTTAAAAAGCATGAGCAGTTGATTTACTGAGTTCTTTTTAAAAATTACATTAAAAATTTGCCCGTCAACGTCTCGTGGCTTAATGCCAGAAGTTAGTACACAAGCTCCTAGCTAACAGTGAATCAAGACCCGCATTGTGGATAAAGACAAAATGAGCGTAGACGACTTCGAAATGTATCCTATGGAAGTTCATGGAGGGGAAAACATAGGAACCACAGTTTGGCGGCAATATGACGATACTTAAATTATAATTTACCATTCACAGTTTTCTTTATGAGTTTATATAGCATCACATAGTTAAAAAGAATGATGTGCTAATCGCTGTATATCTTACATATATAAATTCAATCACTTTAGAGTATACTGTAAATTATTTTAAAAAAATTAAGTTGTAAATATACCCAAATACTATAATGCATATTAATTAAGTCCCATTTAATAGTAAAAGTTGTTTTTTTTTCAAACTCCTGTAATAGACCATCGGTCACACTAAATCATTCAAGCAGAGCAGCCACAAGCCTCCATCCATAACGAGTTTTGGGGCGGATAGAGACGTACAAGGGTTAATGTGTATAATTAGATGATAAACACTACCACGAGTTTCCTGATTGAATTAATAATGCTTACAAAGTTTTATAAACATTCCTATTGATTATCCTAGAAATAGACTTTTAAACAAGTTCTGAAACATTGTAGAAGCCACTACATATTCCTTTACAACATTTGTTTAATGTTGCAGCTGTTATGCCCCCCCCCTCTAAAAAAATAATTAAAAAAAAAAAAAATAAAAATAAAAATAAAAAAAAAAATAATTTAAAAAAAAATATTAAAAAAATATTAAAAAAAAAAACAAAAAAAAAACGTGCAGAAATTAAGTGATGGCCAATTTTCATCGTATATGAATTCCTACGTTTACTTTTTAAAATTTCACATAAGATATGTACAATACATTTATAAATCATATATGAGGTTACACTTAGAATATGTGAACTTTTGGGGAAACTGAATTTGGGAACGATGGGATTAAACATATAATTTTATGTCAAGGATCATCCATTTATACATTAGTAATATGCCATATTTGATTTATTTTTCGAGTGCTATATAGAATAATCTTTTTAATATTTGAAAATTTTAAACAGAAACTTATTCATAAAATATCAACTAGTTTTTGTTACTTTTCATTGTTACATTTAAAGCTAACATGTTAAGCTCAATAAAACCATTTCACTTACTTGGTAAACCCACAATCGTGAAGTTCATTCGGCTGATTTCAGCACCTCTGACATCATTTACAACACAAAAGTATGTTGTTTCACCAAGCTGCACTTCGATATTATTCAATAATGACTCATAATCATATCTGGCACATGGAAGAGGAGTGGTAGGTGGACTTGGGGTTGTGGTTTGAATATCGGCACCAGGAAGATTACCCAACCAGACTAACTGAGAGCCATATGGAGCCTGTAAAAATATATATAGACGTTTTTAAATGAAAGGTATTTTATATCAAAGGTAAAGTACAACAAAGCAAATAATTCATTTAACTTTAATCTCCTTAGAAAAATTCTTTATATGGTGTCGTATTTTAAAATAATATCTCTAAATGATATGTTACAATATGATCTTCTAATTTGGCATGTGGATTTTAAACAGACACTTTTACTACACTTTGTGTTTCTGCTGCTGTTTGTCAAAACTTTTCCGTAATAATAAATATGATAATTAACATAACGCAATCTTTCTTATATTTTTTCTAGACTTGAAAAAAAATTCCATACATTTTGTAATGAGACAGAATTGTTAGATATCAATTTAAAAAAAAAAAATCAATGATTTATAATTAACTTTTCACTTCAAATTACAACTTTCAACAATGCATGCCTCATGTTTTTTGTAAATTTAAGTTTTTAACACCTAGGTAATAAATTAATGGACTGTGAAATTTGGAGGTAATTTATTTATGAGTTAACACCTCCAATAATAAGCATGAGTGTAATTATTTTTTTCAGCTATGCTTAAATTTCAAATAATTATTATTCTTCCTATTGAAAGAAAACTTTATTTTTGAGATTATTTTAAGCTCCAATTTGTCGTTACAGCGGACTAGTATAATAAATGGCTAATTCCTGTCTAATAAATCTTGGTTCTTGCATCGAATTCAAGGTAAAAAGGCATAGACGGCTAATGGCTAATAAAAATAGTGTAGTCTTTTTCCTTCTAACTCCATGATATAAGGAGTGTCCTTGATTAGGTTTAAACATTTTATGATAACTTGCATTCTTCCAATTTAAGCCTTTCTTTTTTAAATAAAAAACTTGTACTTATGTAATCAAAAGTATCCTGTATAAAAGTTGTGTACTTACTTATTTTAATTTAAGTTAAGCATACTTACATAAACAAAGCTATGCATTAAAAATGTTTTAAAACTTTTTAAAAACATATTTTAATTTTACTATCACAATAATTAAAATTTTAAAAAAGAATTTTAACCTTCCATATTTCTATGGCCTAATGCTAAAAGCTTTGCCATGCAACAATCACCACTTAATATGCTGTGGCAAGAATGTTATAGAAATAGAATTTGAGAATTCTTCACATTTCTTGAAACATATCAATTTCTCAAAATGACTGTTTTATAGAGAGAATTTAAAAAAAATTATACTCATAGCATAGTAGACTACAATTATAAAACATTGGTTTCTAGCAACGTTCCCTTTAAGCTGTGCGGCCATGTAGATATCTGGCCGACACCATGAAGCAGTTCAGAATTACTGCGCAACGAACCGGATATTATAAAAGTATTTTATTTTGCACATGGTCCAAAATGTCTTAGAGAGAATATTGGTCTATAGTTAAAGTGTGGAAAAAAGGAATAACTTTGAAGAAAACATCATTTATAATATAGTCTAAATATCTCTGACTATACAATAATAATGAATCTCTGCAGTCAACTAATTTATATTAAAGACAATAATAAAAATGCTGTAATTTGGACTATGGGGGACTTAAATCTTCCAGATATAAATTGGAAAAACTATACAATTGATAGCCACCAAAATAATAAAGAAATTAATGAACATTTCTTAGACACAATAAACAACATAAACCTAGAACAGATAGTAAAAAAAAATTACTAGGAAAAACAAAATACTAGATTTATTCCTAACAAACAGACCAGGACTAGTACTAGACTGCACAATAATTCCTGGGTTGTCTGACCATGATATTGTTAGGGTAACCAACACAATAAAAACTAAAATAAATAAGATGCCTAGAAGAACAATATATCTTTGGAATAAATGCAACTTAATAAAATTACACCAATCAGCTTCTAATTTCAAACAAAATTTCCTAAGTAAATTCAGCATAGTTAGAGCCCTGTAGAAGGAATATGGAAGGAAATAAAAACAAATCTAAAAAACCATAATGGATCAGAATGTTCCAACAAAAATAACTTCAAATAGAATTAATAAATGCTGGTTCAATTTTAAATTAAAAAAGTATTGCAAACTAAAGGAGAATTTATTTAAGAAATTTAAGGCTACCAATTTAGAAAGGATACACAAAAAATACTTAAAAATTCAACACCTGACACAAAAATTAGCCGTAACCTCCAAAATAATTATATAAACAATGTGATAACTAAAGATAACAATAAAAACTTATGGTCCTTTATCAAATCTAAAAAAAATGGAGCCTTCAGGTCTAGCCACACTAAAAGGCTCAAATAATAAAACCTATAATGATAATGAAAATAAAGCTAATATCCTTAACAAATATTTTGCATCATCATTTTCTGCCTCAGGCGACAAGGAAATTTCAATAAATTTAAATAAATTGGAAGAAATAGGTAACATAACTGTAGATGAGATAGGTATACATTCACTCCTAAAAAACTTAAAAATAAACAAAGCTACTGGCCCAGATGAATTACCTGCCAGGTTATTAAAAGAATTAAGCAATGAACTGTCCCCAATCCTTGTAGTTCTTTTTCAAGCCTCTCTAAACCAGGGTAAAGTGCCCCAGGATTGGAAATTAGCCAATGTAACGCCACTCTTTAAGAAAGGTGATAAGTCCGACCCTGGTAATTACAGACCTGTATCACTTACTAGTATCACATGTAAATTACTGGAACACATAATATATAGCAGAATAGTTAACCACCTTGACAAATATAATGCCCTATGCCCACACCAACATGGCTTTAGAAAGAACAGATCATGTGAAACACAATTGATAGGCCTAATAGATGATCTATCAAAAGGCTTAGATAATAATGATCAAATAGATACAATATTACTAGACTTCTCAAAAGCATTCGACAAAGTTCACCACCTTAGTTTACTCAAAAAACTTAAATACTTTGGAATCTCAGGTCCCTTACATCACTGGATCCAAGATTTCCTATTGGGTAGGGAGCAAACTGTAATAATTAATGGTTCTAAATCTACACCAATAAAGGTTAACTCAGGAGTTCCACAAGGAACTGTCCTAGGTCCCTTACTATTTTTAATTTATATAAATGACTTACCCAACAATATCTCAACAGGAACTAAAGTTAGGTTATTTGCTGATGATTGTATAATCTATAGAACAATCAAGTCAGAACAAGATAGCAAAATTTTATAAAAAGACTTAGATGAATTAATAAAATGGGAAACCAACTGGAGTATGTCCTTCCACCCAGAAAAATGTCAACTGCTAAGAGTAACAAAGAAAAAGAAACAAATAAATTCAAAATATTTCATTCATGGAAAAGAACTAACCCAAACTAAAGATGCGAAATACTTAGGAGTCATAATAAATGAGAAACTATCTTGGAATCCCCATGTCAATGAAGTTATTAAAAAATCCAACAAAACCTTAGGCTTTATAAAAAGAAACTTTTACAAATGTAACAAAGATATAAAACTAAAATGCTACCTCACCCTGGTGAGACCTATACTAGAATATGCATCTTCTGTATGAGACCCATCCACCAAAGAAAATATTGATAATTTAGAACAAATCCAAAAAAGAGCTGCCAGATTCATTACTGCAAAACTGACAAGAGTAACACCGTTAGTTAAATCATTAAACCTTGAAACACTAGAGGATAGAAGAACCAAGAGTAAATTAGTAATTATACATAAGGCAATTAATTCTAATTTAGAAATACAACACAAAGATAACATAATACAACCCTCAAATAGACAAAGTTAAAAACACCTTTCTTATTCAATATGCAAGAACATACACATACAAGTTTTCTTTCTTTCCGTCCGGTATTCGGGCGTGGAATGGGTTGCCTGAAGAAACCAGGAAAGCCTCCACTTTATCATCTTTGAAAACTCTAGTAAGAATACAGGACTAAACACAATCCATAGAAATAAGTAGGACGCAATAATCTTCTGTACAGAAGGATCGTCTGTAACATATAAGATATAAGGTTAAAATCAAGTCACTATTTAACAAATAATAATTGTTTTACCTGAACTCTACAATTTAATGATACATTCAGACCAATTTGATTTGTTGAGACTTGAGGATCATTGCCGTTATGCTTTGCATCTATTAAAGTAATGACATGGTCTACTGGGCTTGCTGTTGAAAAAAGGTGTGTACAATTTGGGACATGTTTATATAAACAGACAAATGTTACTTTTATAATATAGAATTTAAACCCACTATAAAAGAAACTGACAGCGTCAAAAACTGCCTAAAAGTATAAATGAAAAATAAATGGTATAGAACATACACGAGTCTAAGAAAAAATTCCAACAAGCTTCTCCCTATAAGTAAACTTTTCTCTTTCCTTTCCACATTCAAAATATTATAGATATACACCTTCTTCTCATTTCTGTTCTTAAAGACCCATCATTTCTTGGTATAATTTAGAGATTTATAGAAATTACTACACAAAACCTATATTAATAAATATTAATCTATTAAAGCTTCATAATAATAAAATAGAAAAGCCATGATAAAACTATGGCATAACAATTTAAATTATTTGGATTATGTACTTACCTTTACCAGTAACATTTAGAGAACGGTCAACTTTTATTGTCGTCCCAGATTGAAAGTAAGCTGCAGCGCACTTGTAAGTTGCAGTATCAGATTGACATCTACTATCTCTGATTGTTAATGAGAGTTTAATGCTGGCTCTGTTATTTGAAGGTGATCCAGGTGCTACACCACCAATCGCGTCAATAGTCCAATTTCTTCCACTTGGAATATTCTAAAATATTATAAATAATGAAAACAACGATTAAAGCCCATTTTCAATAACATGAAGAGACTTAGAGAGCTGCTACATTATCACCTGTTCCATATCAAAATCCTTTTACAGTATAAATTATACAGATATGTCTATGTAATTTTGAACCTTAGGTCAATATTTTTAGTGAATATTTTAAAAAATCTCTTAGAATAAACTTATTCCAATTGTGTTAATGCAAGAGACCAAGAGCAGATAGTTAAAACGTGTGTCTATTTATTAAGCAACACAATGAAGCCTGCTATTAATCCTATACAGAAAATAAATGTAGCGAGAATGGGTAAATAAGGCGTGAACACGAGTTCACGTGGACAGTTGTGAACTCGGATCACGTGGGAATGTGGGGTGAGAAAAAATGAGAGAGGGAAGGGAAGAAGACAGAATGTGACATGCAGTAAGAGTGAAGACTGGACGAGTTGAGAGTTGAGCGTGGTCCAATACGGTCAGGCCGGACCGAGGTGTGCTAGCATGTAAAGTAGGGTATTGAGACAGACTGAGGAGTACAGAAGTTTGATAATCTGAAAATCCACGAGAAAGTTGTCAACTATATTTTTCACACAAATGTCGAACCTGATATTATTAAAATTGCTTTGAATAAATCCAGTGTTGACGATTTCTACGTACAGTGTTGTTTATATCTGTGGCAAAGGCTGGAACTAAATTCCCCCTAGACATGGAGTCCGCCAAAGTATATTTGAAAATTAAGACTTTTAACTAAAAATATGTTTATTAAAAATATAGATAACAGTTGTAATTCATCGTTATTCTGTTTGCCTATTCCAGGTATGTACTTTCAATGCGTTACGCAGTACTTAATTCCTATGGGTAGGTACATTGGGATTACAGATAAATTAATATGGTGAATATGATAATATTTATAAAAAAAATTAAAATTACATTATGCTTAATATATTTAACACAAGGTTTGAATATTTATAGACTTCAAATAACGTATTTGAATAATAGCTAACAGTTTTTAAAAAAATCAATTACTATGGTCAAATTTGAAGCGCCAGGAAGTGGATATGGTATATACGTAGCGATGACAGTCTTGGCATTTGTTCCCACAGTTCTCTCAATTGACAATTCGGTGATGGTTGTCACAGCTGTAGGAATTTCAGTGGCAGTAAAACGACTGACATCACAAATAACTGTAAATGGAACACCATCCATAAACTCTGTTCTGTCTACTATGGGTTGTTGAGCTTGAACTGAAATATTTAAATACAACTATCTATTTATTTCACCTATTATGTCATAATGATTTCAAATAGATTTAATTTCCAATCCAGAATTTTATTTTGTTTTTGCTTTATACAAAGTATAAAAACGAGGCCCTAAAAGTTTTAGAAATACTAATTCATTAGGGTATTCTTAAAACTTAACGTGTATAGCTGGGGTATTTTAAATGGCCCAAAACGTTAAACTTTAACAGCTAAATGAAAATCTGGAGCAAACTAATGAATAAGCTATTACTGTTTAGGAATAAATTAATGCACAATGCTGCATATTTCAAAAAATGTGAATCCCTTGCACTTGATACATCTACAAAGAAATGAGATGATGCTATTTTGTTTGTCCGCATTCTCAATGGGTACTATTTCTTTGAGCACTAGCTGAGTTGCTTACACTGCATAACAAGATGGTATGTAATGACAATTTATAGTCTTAATTAGTACTGTTTCATTGAGCACTAGCTGAGTTGCTTCCACTGCATAACCAGATGGTATGTGATGACAATTTACGGTCTCAATGGGCACTGTTATTTTGAGCACTAGCTGAGTTGCTTCCACTGCATAACCAGATGGTATGTGATGACAATTTACGGTCTCGATGGGCACTGTTTCATTGAGCACTATCTGAGTTGCTTACACTGCATAACCAGATGGTATGTGATGACAATTTACGGTCTCAATGGGCACTGTTTCATTGAGCACTATCTGAGTTGCTTACACTGCATAACCAGATGGTATGTGATGGCATCCACAGTATCAATATAAATATTTTTTGTTCTTCAAAGAGTTGCACTAGTCATTGTTGGTTAAATAAAAACTTCATATCTTTGGTTATATATGCACCACTAACAATAGGCAGAAAATAGTTTAAAATCACTATTTTTAGATCCTGCCTGAAGGGCAAGATGTAAAAATAATTTAACTTCCTCGTTAACCAGGACACATATCTAAGATAATTTTACTGTTAGGTCTATATCAGTTTCTGCAAAAATATTGTTATATAAAAACTAATTGCAAGAACTACTTTATTTTTAATTAAAAGCTATGCCTCAAATTTATGAAATGCTTTTTTCTCATAAAAAGAAAAATTACCTGCTTGTCGATTTCGTTTATGTTTTTTAAAAATAATTTAATTATGCATTGAGGAATCTCTGCAGTCAACTAATTTACATTAAAGACAATCATAAAAATGCTGTAATTTGGACTATGGGGGACTTAAATCTTCCAGATATAAATTGGAAAAAATATACAATTGATAGCCACCAAAATAATAAAGAAATTAATGAACATTTTTTAGACACAATAAACAACATAAACCTAGAACAGATAGTAAAAAAAGCAACTAGGAAAAACAAAATACTAGATTTATTCCTAACAAACAGACCAGGACTAGTAGTAGACTGCACAATAATTCCTGGGCTGTTTGACCATGACATTGTTAGGGTAACCAACACAATAAAAACTAAAATAAATAAGATGCCTAGAAGAACAATATATCTTTGGAATAAATGCAACTTAATAAAATTACACCAATCAGCTTCTAATTTCCAACAAAATTTCCTAAGTAAATTCAGCATAGTTATCCCTGTAGAAGAAATATGGAAGGAAATAAAAACAAATCTAAAGGCCATAATGGATCAGAATGTTCCAACAAAAATAACTTCAAATAGAATTAATAAATGCTGGTTCAATTTTAAATTAAAAAAGTATTGCAAACTAAAGGAGAATTTATTTAAGAAATTTAAGGCTACCAATTTAGAAAGGATACACAAAAAATACTTAAAAATTAAACACCTGACACAAAAACTTAGCCGTAACCTCCAAAATAATTATATAAACAATGTGATAACTAAAGATAACAATAAAAACTTATGGTCCTTTATCAAATCTAAAAAAATGGAGCCTTCAGGTATAGCCACACTAAAAGGCTCAAATAATAAAACCTATAATGATAATGAAAATAAAGCTAATATCCTTAACAAATATTTTGCATCATCATTTTCTGCCTCAGGCGACAAGGAAATTTCAATAAATTTAAATAAATTGGAAGAAATAGGTAACATAACTGTAGATGAGATAGGTATACATTCACTCCTAAAAAACTTAAAAATAAACAAAGCTACTGGCCCAGATGAATTACCTGCCAGGTTATTAAAAGAATTAAGCAATGAACTGTCCCCAATCCTTGTAGTTCTTTTTCAAGCCTCTCTAAACCAGGGTAAAGTGCCC
>MUZC01001532.1:473502-502278 GCA_002072015.1 Radix auricularia
TATATATATATATATGAGTGTGTGTGTGTGTGTGTGTGTGTGAAAATACTACTATTTTCCTTACATTAAAATAAAAATTTTTTTAGAGTGAGCCTTAAAACTTTTAATTTAAATTTATCATTTCTAATAATTCATTGAAGGACATTACAATAATATCAGGCACTAACATAAATAATTTTAAAACAATTAAATAAAATAGCCTACTAACAAATACGTAAAAAAATGTGAAGTAAGTGATGAGCTTACAAAATGACTAGGGAAAGTTTTAAACGTATTAACGTTCCACGTTTCCCCTTGGGAAAGAAGATGACAATCATTTCACACACACACACACACACACAACAGCGCACGTCATCAATAACAAAAGCCAACCTCTAAGCTACACCTTCGACCTCTTGGGCTCTAAGGTAATTGACTTTATACCTAACATATTCAACGGCACGCGAATTTCAAACTAGCTAAGCGTGCGCCTCACCTAAATCCACATATCCACGGTACTGTTATCTGAGCTACGCAATAAATTTAACGTATCGGTAGACTCCAACCCTAGCTCATTGTTTAAACGTGTGACCTAATTTTTGTGTGTCTAAATTTTAGCATGTTCTGTGTTTCTTGAGACGGCAACACAAAAAAAGTAATCCCATTTAAAAACCTTTTAAGACTATTTTTTAAAAGTGAACTTTAATTATTTTTTTAAAATTTACAAACCTTGGCTACTTGGATTTGCTAATATTTTTAATTTTTTTTTCTGTAGATATAGTAAACTCTACGGGTAGAAGACTGGTGATATTTTTAAATTATTATAATGCACAAATAGAAATAGAAACTTTCGTTTAAATCCTAACTCGTGTTACAAACGTAAAGAAAGACTTCGATGCAACGGTCTCGTATTAATTAATCATCTTTATATTTTAGTTCATTTGTCTGTTATTCTTTTTAATAACTCTGATGCGTCGCCATTTTGTTTTTTTGAACTAGTGGAAGCAGTCAATCTCTAATGTAAATAATGATTTTATTACTTTTGTTAATGATTTTAAAACAGCTGAAATCAAAGTTTATTTTATAAATTGTTACATCAGAGTCATTTATTAAAAACTTAATTGAAAACTAATAAATCTTACTTAAATTTTGCGAAATTTTTTATGTCATTAAATGTTTATAGTGTGTATATTATCCTACGATAAAGTATAGTCTATATACTGTATATAATAATAATATTATACTGTATTAAATATTATATTATTCACTATATAAACTATATTATAAATCATAATATGTATAATAAATTATTAATTAATAAAAATTATTATATTTTTATTAGGGTTAGTTCTTAGGTTATACATTTAAATGTAAATTGTCGGCCGAGTTCAATTTGCGATTGCTGCTTAAAAAAAAAAAATTACATAAATTATCTGATCTGCATTTAATGTATTTCTTTAAGGTCATTCATTTCAGTTGTGAATTACCTGTTTGTTCTGAAATTTTCATAGCTAAAGCTTTAATAGTTTTAAAGTTATACATTTAGTTGTAAATTGTCGGCCGAGTTCGATTTGCAATTGCTGCTTTAAAAAAAAAATCACATAAATTATCTGATCCGCATTTAATTTATTCCTTTAATGGCACTAATTTCAGCTGGGAATTACCTGTTTATTCTGAAATTTTCATAGCTAAACTTTAATTGTTTTAAATTTTGAGCTAGAGTGCCTAAGTCTATGGTATCTCAATTTAAGGGAACCTGGCTTCTTTAAATTAATTCAAACCCATTTCTTGGAACAAAGATATGTGCTAATTCAGAACGCTGTTATAGAGAGTTGGAGACATTAACTGAACGCCGTACACAGTACAAAGGGCCGGTTTTAGCTATTGCGGGGCCCTATGCTGCTTAGGGGTCCAGTTTGGATAGGGATAAGATATTTATAAAGATAATAGTAAATAAAGATAGATAGGGCCTTTGAAAGTGCGGGGCTTACTGCAGCCACATAACTCTGGGCAATTAACCAACTGTATATATATGTCTATACGGGCATACACCCTCTTAACCCACAAATTGCAACGCCCCTGACTAAGCTTATGATTGCTGAATTCGCAATAAACATACACAAATGCACGTAGAACAAATACAAATTATGTTTTAAGACATAAAATATAATAAAACAATAATCTATAATTTCAAATAATTAAGTCGAGTATTTTATTTAACTGCTGAGACTTCATTTTAAAACAATGTCTCCGGGGGCAGCTTTGTTTTAAAATAAACTCTCCGGGGAAACTTTATATTTGGGGAGACGTGATTTCTTTACACCGGCAAAACTTTTATTATGATCGGCTCAATCAGGTCGAGCTTGGGTGTTTTTGACTTCCTTGATTGTTATATTGTAGCAAATTACACGTGGTGTGCAACGAAAAAATAGGATTCAGTAGGCGTTAGGAACCTGGAAACACATTTTTTGAAAAGATTGGGACTTTAATTAATAATGACTGTTGGAAAGTTCAATATGGCGAGCGACTATGGCGACGGACAATGGTGTTTAACAACCTAAATAAGTACGTTCATCCGACGGAGAATGCCTTAAATAATCCATTTACTCTTAATAGAACTGTGAGTGACAATTCAATTGGATAAACTGTATTATTATTATTTCCAGAAAATATTCCGAATTGATTTCTCAATATGTGGATTAATTTGAACTCAAAAATTTCTAAGCATTTTGTTTTTTTTTTCAACCTGAGGGAGCGTATATGCCGAGTATACTTAAGATCCTGTGTGTGGATACTTTTTTGCCTCATTTTGCCTAAATTTAATTTAATGGTTTAATTTAATGTATCACTTTTTGCATTAATATATGTATATTAACATTTGTGTCCACAGATATTCTTGAGTTTAGACATTTTAATTTTTATATTATCATTGAATTAATTGATTTCTTTTATGATATATGCATTTTAAATATAAATCTGTATTACATAGAGTGTATTGATACATTACACACACATTCATTACTTTATTAGTAACTCACACACACCTCACATAGACAATGAATTTATACAAAGAATTCGTTGCAGTAGCAGAAAAAATTCGATTAACTGGGGCAGAAATGAGAACTTTCATTGAAGAGAAAGTCAAAGAAGCTAAAGAAGAAGAGAAACTAAGAATAGCTGCAGAAAAAGAAAGACAAAAAGAATATGAAGAAAAAGAGAAACAGAGACAAATAATTGAAAGAGAAGAAAGAGCTGCAAGAAGAGAACTTGAACAGCTAAAAAATGATAACTTAAAACTACAAATTGAGCTACAAAACAAAGGCTATAATCCTGGTGATGACTCAAAAGAAAAGCCAACACCAAAGGATACAATCAAAGTAAGAAAATATGATGCCAAAAAAGAAGAAAATGGATGTCTACTTAGACTAATTTGAATCCATTATGCAAATAAAGGGTTATAATCAGTCAGAATGGTCTACACAATTAATGACTCATCTAACAGGTGAAGCATTTGAATCTTACAATAGTATAGCTAAAGAAGACAAACAGATATTTCAAAATGTCAAAAAAGCACTTTTATGTCATTTTGGAAAATCAGAAAATGATTATAGAAGAGAATTTCATGAAATAAGAATCAAGAGAGATAAAGATCCACAAATCATAGTACATGAAACTCAAGTTAAATTGACAAAATGGCTAGAACTTTCAGGAATTGATACAAGCAATCCCAAAGCCTTAATGGACATGTTTTTTATTGATAAATTTCTAGAAGTTGCAACACCAACTCTTTTCACATACTTAACTGATAAGAAAGTGCGAACTCAAGCAGAATTAACAAATGCATTACGTACATTTAAAGACTCTCATCCAGATGTAGAGATGGATAAGAGACAAGACATAATTGCTGCAATCCAAAATAGAAGACCAGAAAAAAGGCAAGGAATAAGAAATCATAGTCTCCCAAACTCAGGCAACAGAAACACTATTTGTTGGTATTGTAATAAACCAGGACATATGGCAAAACATTGTTACCACAATAGAGAACAACCATGAAGAGTGTCCCCTAATGGAAGTCCACTAAGATAGAAAATAGAGGAGAGATCTAAACATGGTCATTTTGAAAACAAAAGTAGACAATCTTGGAGAGGTAGATACAACTACAACTCCAGATACATAAATTATGATCAACCATGGAAAAGGAATGATCACCAAGATATTAAGGACACAGAAAAAACTGAACAAGAAACAACAAGATCAATTAATACAGGTGCCACAATTGACAATCATGGAAAACTTATATTTTCCCCAGTATACGTTAATAACATAGAATGTTTAGGTCTACGAGATTCTGGATGTACTACAATTTGTGTACACAGTAGAATGGTACAAGAAAATGACTATGATGGTCAGACAGAAACATTAATAATGGCTGATTGCACTAAAAAAGAATGTAAAACTGCTATTATCTACATCAACTCACCATGGAAACAAGGCAAAGTTCGTGCAAGAGTTTTACAAGATGCCATTTGTGACCTCATAATAGGAAACATTGAAGGTGTTGTTGACTATACAGATGAGAGATATAAAGAATGGTATGACAAC
The DNA here is from genome assembly GCA_002072015.1 of Radix auricularia. Classification (NCBI taxonomy): domain Eukaryota; kingdom Metazoa; phylum Mollusca; class Gastropoda; family Lymnaeidae; genus Radix; species Radix auricularia. The sequence goes on from MUZC01001532.1 coordinate 478,084, forward strand.
AATACATTGATGTTAAAGACAACATAGTCTTAGGAAGCCAACCTATAACAAAACAATACTTCAAGAAACCTCAAGAAAAAGCTAAAACAATAAATAAAATACAAATAAAACACAACAAAGAAGAAATGAAAACAGAAAAATCCAAATCTAATTATATTTTGACCACTATTACTAATTATAGAAATGGCAGAAGAGATGAATATTGGAATCACAGAGATAGTAATAATGAGTCTGAGACCATTAAAGTAAAATCATCTATAGTAGGAAGATTAATTGGTCGTAGAGGATACAGAATCAGAAACATTGAAGCAGACAGTAATTGTCACATACAAATTTATCATGATTATGACTCATCTAATCTAAGTTTTGTTAAATTATCTGGAAGCAAACATGCTATCTCAAAAGCCAAGAGACTTATTCAAAGATCTAGAATTAGGATTTTAAACATATACAACCGTGGTTATGGTTGATGAATATTAAATCTTTAATAGGTTGAAAAAGATATTTAAAAGCCCAACGCTTGATTTTACCTTATTTGTAAGATCATTGTTTTTCAACAATATTTTTGGTAATATATTGTGTGTAATTTCATGCATCATTTCATCTCAGATTAGCTTGAAATATTTTTTATTCATAATTGAAACNATATATAGATATGGTAGAATGATTTTATATAGTCATAAAGTAAACGATATAATATTGTATTAACAAGCATACCTGATGAATATATGTATTGAATATCTTAACAGATTTAAATACAAGTTTGATACAAATTACTTTTGAAAATTATGTAAGTTCATTGGCCAAGTACAAATTTGAAATTTAAATCTATCAAAGTAAAGAATGCCAAAACACCTTTACTTGTGCATTTTTGAAGATTTCTATTATGTAATAAGCACAACCAATGATATTCTTATTACAAGTTATTTGAGTTGCACAATGACATTGCATGTACATTCATATTTCATTTTCATTTACTTCAAATAAGATTGTTGAAGTTCTACAGATTTTTTTTCTTTAATGTTGTGTTTAATCAATTCATGCATTATTTTTCAAATAATGAACAGTTAATTTACAATGAATATAAATATGAATATAAATATGAAGGTTGAGATGAATATAACATGAATGTAAATGTAAATATGATATAAGTATAGATATGAATATGATTATTTTATTTAAGATTAATTTTATTATATTTTAACCAAAAATGTTTTAGTTTAAAACATTGTTTTTTGAAAAAGGGGGGTGAATGTCACATGATAATTTGCATATTAGTGATTGAGAGAGATCACGTGACGAGGGAGAAGGGGGCTGGACAGTTGATTGTGAAAAAGAAGAAGAAAATGGTGGACAGAAGAATGGCGAAAAGCTAGACGCATTATATCAGTGTATAAAGTGTACATACTTTTGTGTTGGATTAAAGTTAATTAATTTCAAAAGTCTTCAGTGTTCTTGATGCTACTTATCGGTATACGCCTACACATAAGTGGAAGAGACCTAACCAGAAAAGTCACAGTCGAATAAGAGTTACATTAACTTAAGTCATTAACTGTCAGAGAAGACAAGTAACAGATTCGTCCATGCTGTCGGTGTATTTCAAAGTCTTAATGTTTTAATATCTTTTAAGACATGTCTAGTCTTTTAAAAAATCTCTCTGCTGCAACGTTTTTTTTTTTACCTCTCTTTTTCCTAATTTATTTTAATGCTGTTTATGTGTTGGGACTGTTTTATTATTGCAAGTTAACTGATTTTCTTTTAATTAAAAGTTTTCGAGTTTAACGTACTGCATTGTATTTCTTAATTACTTTCTAATTGAAAAATATGCGTCTCCTTTTTTCTGACATAAAATAGAGCACAGTAAATTTTATGACTTTGGTGTCATCGCCTTGATGGTATCACCCCTCTGATGGTGTCACCCAAGGCGCCCTCCCACCTTACGACGCCACTGCATACAACCTCTCAGCTGTGCCGAAACACAACTGTGCATCACTATACACAGACATTGCTTCCGTATTCGATAGTGACCAAATTCAAACCATCGGCACAAGAGTGTACATTAATGGCATTGGGTGAGAGTTTCTTTATTTGAGTTTGAAGGCCACACTTTATTCCAAACATTGCAGATGCACCATCGTATGCCTTTCTTCCACAGATTGTGATATCAATGTTTCGCTTTTGTAATTTGCATGTGGTTCTGTTAAAATCTTCTCAACAAATGAGGCAGCATTGGTGTTAACCAAAGTATAAAAGCCTATAAATCTTTCCACAACATATCCTGATTTTAAAACTGAACGTAAGGAAACTGACATCTGATAAATTCTAGAGATATTTACGGTTTAATCAATAATAAAAGAAAAGAATTGTTCAGAATTAACTTCATTTATCAATTGTCGCTGATAATTTAGATGCAAGTGATTGAATTAAATCAAATTCCACACCATGACTTAAATAAAGTTTATTTTTCTTTTCAAACTTTAGAAGACTGTCCAAAGTGGAATCATATTTGGCTAATAAAGACAACAATTTACGAAGAAATCAAGTCTTTCTACAACTACCATCACTAAAGCAAGATTGTTCTCTGTGTCCTCTAAATGGCAAACTTTGTTTTCCTAAGAACAACGTCACGCCTATCATTCATTTAAATTAGGGCTCTTATCGATTAATTTAAATTTAATCGATAACTTATGAAAAATTACCGAATAATTAATCGATAATTTTGATTAAAGCCAAAAATAAGATGTATGACGTCATTAAACTGAAAATTTGAACAGAAGTAACAAATACAAGCAATTGAAATTTTTTGATAGAGATATAAGTAGTTCATTATATTTTCAATGAATATTAATATTGTTATTTTTAATTAAGTAAAAGCCATGTTTAATTGTTGATAACATTATCCTTAATAAAACAACTTATTTTAAAGTTTACATTTTTACTATTTTTTATTATTAATAATTGATTGTTTTGTGATAAATCGGTATTATCAAAGAAAACATTTTCCATAGTTTTAATAGCCATTTTATCGATTCAATTAATTTTAATCGATACATTTTTACCAATTAATCAATAAATTAATTGATACTTTCCGCAGCCCTATATTAAATACTTCTGTATTCTTTGCCACTTGGCCACGCTCCTTACTGATCAAACCAGACATTACAGATTTGAAACATGATATTAAGCAAGCCAATATTGAAGTTTAGTGTTGATTAGTAGATTCGTGTTTAGCAATCTTTTTTCCTGCTCCAGTGACAATGTTTTAGTGTTCATCCAAGTTATCTTAAATAAGGCGCTATTTTAGACCCAATAGGGGCGCAGGGGGAAAGCCGCCCCCTGCCCTATGGCTAAATATGCAACTGATCTGTACCTCATTCTTTATCTACCACGCTGCTAAGGTAAATAGAAGTGTCCACCTCTTCAAGGGCTTCTCCTTCAAGCATGATGGGTAATGTCCTGGTGGCATTAACCTTGAGGATTTTTACTCTTCCCTTTGAGTATGTTGAGACCTAAGTATCTGCGACAATGTTTGTTTTCTCCTGCATCTGTTGTTGAGTATGTGCAAGGAGGGCAAGATCATCAGCAAAGTCGAGATCATCAAGTTGATCCCAAAAGGTCCATTGGATACCATTTCTTTTCTGCTTTGTAGATGGTTTCATCACCCAGTCAATGACCAACAGAAACAGGAATGGTGATAGCAAGCAATCTTGTCTCACACCAGTCTTCACCTAGGAAAGTATCTGTCACCTGCTGACCATGGAGAACTTGGCAGTTTATCCCTTCGTACAGAACATATAATTTTTTATTTGACTTTAATGACTTATATGAACATAGAATAATACAATCTATTTTACTATTGATACGTTAAGTTATTCTATAAAAATTTATATAGTCTTACAACGAATTTTTTTTTAAAGTTGAGATTCCACGTTTTGTCAATTAAAAAAAAAATGGACGTCATATTTTTTTAAACGGAATTTTACGGGCAGGCAATTTTACGACAAATCTTTAAAGACTGACCGTAAATTTACGAACGGTAGGCAACCCTGGCCAAGATGCCCTTAATGTCATTTTAATCCCCATTCGATTTTACATGATTTTAATAAATATAGAAACATATGTCCATTATGATCCAGACTGAAATTGATCGGCGATTTGAACTTATCATCTTGTACCGATAGGGCCTGGTGCTCTTAATGTTGTTTTTTAAAAAAAATTTAAGCTGTAAATTTTTTTTAAAAAATCTCCCGATCAAATAGCAATATTGGTAAGTTGTTAAGTAAGCTCCAGTAAGAGTTTCAATCATAAATAGTTATTGTTAAATGCAACGTATTGAGGCCGTGCGAACAAAATGTCATAATTTGAGAAGTCGTAGCGTACACTGACGTGATGGGTTCTGGATGCAACCGATGGTTTTTATCAAATTTGGTACATAAAAACTTGATGGCTCATATTTACAAACTATAGGGGATTGAAGCCCCAAAGTTTAAAAGTCAGCTTGTTGGTCACGCAGCAGAGGATTTACAGTATTTTTCACTCTGTTAAGTATTATGCGGTTGAAAACCTTTCTTGGGATAGATAGCTGGGTAATCCCTCTGTAGAAAAAGCAGGAGCTTAAATCACCCTTCTTTGGGATCTTGATAAGGTATCCCTCTTTGCAATCAGAAGGAACTTGCTCCTTTTCCCATATCTTCATAAAGAGAGGGTGTAGCATTTCCACACTGGTTTCCAAGTTCGCCTTCAGTGCCTCTGCTGGGATGCCATCAGGTCCTGTAGCTTTTAAATTTTTAAGTTGCTTAATGTCCCTGCACATTTTTTCTTTGGTAGCAATATTGCAGTAAATTAGCAGGTCATTGTCAGCTGGTTGTATATCTGGTGGATTTCTTGGTTCTGGCATGTTTAAGAGCTCCATAGTGTACTCTTCCATCTCTCTCCGTGTTGGTCTTCATTTGGAATGGTGTTACCCTCTTTATCTTTCACTAGTCTCTCTGACTTGTTAAATTTCCCGGTGAGTTTTGCATATTCTGCAGTTAAATTATGAATCTGGCAGCTATTTTTTGAATTTATGCTATTTTATAAATGCTGTCTTTGGTAGGTTGGTGCCCTACAGTAGATGCATATTCTGCTACAAGTCTCACCAATGTGAGGTAACATTAACTATTTAGTTTTACATCTGTATTAAATTTGTAAAAGTTCATTTTTATATATATAGCCTAAGGGTTTGTTTGATTTTTAATAACCTCATTGACCTGGAAATTCAATGATAGTTTCTCATTTATTATTACCCCTAAGTATTTTACATCTTTAGTTTGGCTAAGTACTTTTCTAAGAATGAAATTGTTTCTTTTCCTTTCTTACTCTGAACAGTTGACACTTTTTTCTGGGTGAAAAGAAATACTCCAGTTGGTTTCCCATGTTATCAATTTCATCCAAGTACTTTTATAAAATTTTCAATATTAATTTCTTTTTCAAAAGATGTAGCATTTTAATAGAGAATTGTGCAACTTTATTAAATTTCAATTTTGCATTTTTATTATGATACATTTTTTTTGAAAAAATCCTTTATATTAATTTGTGGTGTCTGAGCCGTGCGACCGACCGACTGACCGACCATACAACCTGGCCGAAAAACTTTGGATCGATTTTTAACCCACTTTTTCGTATGCTAGCGAGCTGAAATTTTGAAGGCAGAATCATGTCAATGATAAAAATGATGTACCAAAATTTCAAATCGATAAAATGGATAGTATTTATTGAATGTTTCAATGTTAAAATTATTGAATTATTGAATGTTAAAATTATTTTATTTATCTCTTTATATCCTATTAATTTTTTGAGATACACTGTTGTGGTACTTAATATGGTAAACAACCTTTCATTTCGCGCAATAAGGTGCGCATTAAATTAACTGTACTTTTAAAAAGTATATTCACGATCGGTGCGCTTATGTTAAACACGTTTTACGAGACATAACTAGAATTTTGTATTTTCGGATTGTTTTATTATAATGAACATCCTTATAGTCTAGTTATTGCTCGTACATAAAGGATTTATAGTGAAAAACTTTTCTTTTAATGTTTTTTTTAAATTAAAAAATTATTTATAATGTGTCTTTCTTAAAAACTATGAACTTAAAAAGGAATATAGAACATGGTTTCTTAACTTTCAGTCATAAATGAAGATTATAAAAAAAATCTCCTTTGTCTGTTTACCAAAACTTCCTAGGACATAGGACAAGAGCATTGAGAACCATGACAGCAATTTACAACCGAGAGCACCAAAAAGTATCATAAATTCTATACTTGGAATTATATGATATGATACTTGAAACAAGTAATGAAAAAGCCTTAAAAATGCCCCATTTTCAAGGAAAAAGACAAAAACATTGGCGTGAAATCATTTCAGTGATATATGCGTGTAATTTATTTATAGTAAGCTTATATATTCTATGATATCTTAAAATAATGTGTATGTAATTTGTTTTTACGTATTAATACTATTTACATGTTTATATTTTGCTGAAACTTTTCTGAAATCCGAAGTTAAGATTGACTAATCCAGAAAGTAAAAACATGTAATCGCATAATTTAAATTTAATCGTTTTGAAAAATTACCGATTCATTAATGGGTAATTTTGATTAATGTACAGCTGTTATCGATTCATTTAAATTTAATCGTTAACTTTTGAAAAATTACCGAATAATTAATCGATAATTTTGAGAAAGGTAAAAATAAGAAGTATGATGTCGTTATACTGAAAATTTGAGGGGAAGTAACAAAAACAGGTTATTGAAATTTTTAAAATTTAAATTTAAGTAGTTCAATATAATGTTAATGAATTTAAATTTTGTTATTATTAATTAAGTAAAAGCAATGTTAAATTTTTAATATAATTTCCCTTTATAAAAACAGCTTATTTTAAAGTTTACGCTTTAATAATATTTTTTTTTTAATGGAGAAGTTTGTACTTTAAAAATAAGCAAACTATTCATCATCATCATCATTTGTCATTTGGGTTCCTTGTGGGACATATGGCCTCAGTCAAAGCTCGCCACTGTGCACGGTCCCTTGCCAGTCGCTTCAATTCTTCCTAGAAATTCCTAGTTCTTCCAGCCTCTTCTAACATGCTCCGTCTCCTTGAACGCTTGGGTCTTCCTCGCTGACGTTTGCCCTGGGGCTTCCAATCTAAGGCCTGCCTCGCCCTGCTGTTATCCTTCGAAAAGTGTGCCCAATCCATCTCCACTTTCTTTCCATGATCTTTTGTTCTACTGACCTTTGTCCACACCTCTTCCACAACTTGCAGTTTTCGGTCTTGTCGAACCATTTTATTTTCATTATATTTCTGACGCACCTGTTAACAGAAGTCTATTTTTGTTGTCTACAGTGACAACAAACTATTATTAATTATTAGTTATATATTATTGTTTAAAACATGTTCTTTAATTTTAATTGCTATTTTATTGATTAAAGTAATTTTAATCACGAACTTTTTAAAACCGATAATCGAAAAATTAATCGTTAATTACCGCAGCCCTAGATTAAAGCGAAAAATAAAGATGTATGACGTTATTACACAGAAAATCTAAAGGAAGTAACAAAAACAGATACATGTAATTGACAATGTTTGTTTTATTGAGTTATTTTCCCCCGTATTAAAGACATTAAAAGCAACAATATTCTGAACTAATTTTTAAAAAAAAAAAACATTATTAAAATGAAATCAAAGTTATGCCTACGATGGAAAAAAAACTGCATATTAACAATGGAAAATATTTTAAGTCTAAATTCAAGGCATGTTACATAAAATTCCAATGAGTTATAATAAATATATATCTTTGAAAACTAATTACAACTGCAATAATAATTGTAATTTTAAAAAAAGAAATAGGATTTGAAATTAAAATATTATTTAGTTTATTTTAATATTGAAGTATAAAAATATTTCAAGATCTGTATAAAATTTTAAAAATAGCAATAAAAATAAGTTCATTAACTCATTAAAGTGTAACCAGGCACTTGGATGAAAATTTCAAAATAGTTTTAAAAATAGAAAAGTAATTCAGCGGTATAGAATTTTTTTTTGATGATTAATAAAAACATAAAGATAATCTTATTTTCCCAAGTGTTTCAAAAGTTATGATTTTTTCCTAATACCTAATAATCACTTTTTCACTAAGTTGTTTTCCTTCACATTTTGTGAACTTTTGAGTCATATTTTAAAAATATCTAAGCCTTAGTGTTTAAGTAAAAAAATAATATTGTTAGAAAAAACATTTAAATATAAGTAGTTTAATTATAATTTCAATATAATTTTAATGAATTAAAATTTAGTTTTTGATAATCAAGTAAAAACAATGTTTTCTGTTTATTTTAAAAAAATATATAATTTCCCTTTCAAAACAGCATATTTAAAGTTTACACTTAATTTTTTTTAAATGGAGAAGTTTGTACGTAAAAAATATATTATTAATAATTTATTATTTAATCAAACAATTATTAACAAAAACCATTTCTTCAATTTTAATCGCTATGTTATAGATTAAAATAATTTTAATCGATAAAATGTTTTACCGATTAATCGAAAAATTAATCGGTGATTTCTGCAGCCCTAATTCTAATAAATTGTCTAATAATTTGAAATATACAAATAAACCATATACAGGTTATCATAATATAATTTATTGCTGTTGTAACTTAATATGATAGCCCGTGTCAAGAGTGAAAAAATTGAAATCTACAACTATTTAATTCCAAATCCCGAAAACCATGTTTACATTTATACATAAAATGCGGTAAAAATTCTATATCACGTATAGATCTATACGTATTGTGTACTAATAACACATTTTTTCGAGGGGGGGAGGGGGGTTATTTCACAGTTTCGTAAATCGCAATCTTCAAATTTTTTCTCCTGTTTACCTTGTTCTCTGCTGGCGAAGGCATCTTGCCAAAACGCGTGTTGAATTTACCTACAAGTTTATAGAAATCTGCGATTTCGTATCAAAGAAATTACTTTTGTTGTACTTGACTCTAGTAGACCTGTGAGCACAAAAACATCTGTATCCACACCATGAACAGGTTCCACAGATGACCAAGTGAGTCTTTTTGACCTACACTTGAGCCAGTGTTTGACTTGTCTATAATAAATGACACGAAAGGATACATTTTGATTAGAAAGAAATAATAAGGGCACAATAAATGTGCTATATGTAGCGCTGTTCACGATTAATTTAAATGTAATCGCTAAATTTTGAAAACTTACTTATTCATTAATCGTTAATTTCGATTTAAGCCAAAATCTAAAATTTATTTGTCATAAGTCACTCATTAAAAGTTCTATTGAAAATATAAATAACACTGGAATGTCTCCTTTAGAATATGTCATCTTTTAACCAACAACGCTAAAAAAAATTAATTTAAAAAAAGTGGGTAGACATCTTAGTTTTACATGCTGACATTAAAATTACTTGTCATTTATTATTTGTTGAAAAAACTTACCTTTGGTTGTAATGATCTGAAAACGGCTAACACTTTCATATCCACCTGATGTTGATAATTGGTAAGTGGCATTACAACTGTAGGTGCCAGCATCAGCATTTGATGCATCTCTAACCAACAATATAATCTTTATCTAATTTTTGTTGTTGCTTTGAATGGTTCCAGATGATACACCACCAGAAGCTTCAATAACCCAATTTCTTCCTTGGGGAATGTTCTATAATAAAAAAATGAGTAAACAAATATATTACAAAATAAAAGACTAAATACAATTTGAATTTAAAATCCAAAGTATTTTTTAAAATTATTCAGTTGTATTTTTTTCCACAGCGGCCATTAGTAAACAGTATTGACAATGCAAGAATTAATCTCAATTATCAAGAAAAATCAAACAATAAGTTATAATTAGCCTTTTGATACTTGTTAATTAATTTAAAAGATATATTATTAGATTTATAAAGTAGATCCTTTGAATCCTGCTTCACAAGACAGCTCTTACAGATAGACAAATGACGTATCGTTAAATTCTAGAATTCTGACCTAGAGACTTGTAGCTGCTGTCTTATTTTAGTGTACGACTAAAAATGTAATCAAATGCATATCGATTCTTTGGAGGAGATTTGAGATCGTTTTTTTTTTAAAAATTTTATTTATTTATTTTTAAAAAAATTGTTTTACTATTTTTGATTGTCTAACGCTAGTTTTTTTTAAAAATCCAATCAGATTTCGATATAACTTTGAGACAACAAAAAGCTGAACTACGATACTGTATATTTCGACGTATAAGATGACTTTTTAACCCCGAAAAATCTTCTCAAAATTCCGCGGTCGTCTTTAATATTATACGCTTCATAGGGTCTTATCGTATGTGTACCTTTTCTGACAGTACATTATTAGTACCGTAATACACTACAGTTAAAAAAAGGGCTAACAGTCAAGATCCCATCTTTCTACCCCAAGAAGATCAAAGAAATATGAAGCCAGTTTCAAACTTAAAGTGTGTTGGAAGAGGGGTGGTCTTATATGACCAACAGTTCTTAACACCTTTATTTTAACAGGAAAAGTGAGTGTGGGGTGAGGGTAGTCTTATACACCGGAATACACAAGATATAGTGATCAAAGAAACGTGTGAAAATTTAAAAACAGCAATTTTACTTAATTTTTTAAAAAGAATTAGATCTATAAGAAGGATTTTTCCATTGGAAAAAATTCCTCCGAAGTTGGGATCTGTAATAAACTCGAAATTAACATGAAAATGTCACGTGTTTGATATAAAACTCCAATCAGTTCTAAAAATATCTATAAATTCGATTCCATGGGAAACATCTGTATCAGGTAACATTGTATACACTTAATTAAGATTTTAAAGACCATTTGCTTTTGAGGATAAGTTAGCCATTCAAATAAAACAATTAAAAAAACACACCAGCTACACGCCCGTCAGCTGAAGGAATCTTTCGTTTTTTTCTTTTAAGTTCAGTGGACAAACATTAGAATGATCAAACTCCTCTTTGTGCGAGACTCGCGTCATGCGACTGAACCTTTGTAGTCATTATCTCAGTTCTCTTGGATACAACTGGAGGCAGAATTGCGCCGATGAGACAAACATGAGTTTCGGAGAATCAGAAGCTTGATAACACTGCCTCCCGCCCAAATAACCAGCTCTAACCAAGAACACTATAGTGTCTAGGATATTGTGACAGATCTGTTGCCCAGGAGGTTGTGCCCCTCGATTAGCCACATATATCAACAAGGCGTTAACAGCTCCGATGGGAGGGGAGGGGGTCCCGTAAAGACCCGTGAAGAGCACTAGGCTCGGGGCTGCCAAAATTCTTCCACATATAGGCTCATTATTATTAGTAGTATTATTTTTAGAATAAACGTTTTGTCTGGGAGGGTGGGGGATATGAATGTTCATTCTCTGTTGGGTTGAGCCGTTAGGCTCTTAAAACCCGGTTCAATTTTTCGCTGGCGAGCCTCAACATTCGGGCATCGCCGTAGAGGTAGTCCTCTGCAGGTGTTGCAACTTCACCAAATAAAGCCCCGTCCAACTCGGGGCAACTCTCTAGCACATGGGCCACCGTCTCCTCCGGGCAGCCACACAACCTACAGGCCAGTTCCTTTCTAGTGTCAAACTTGTATAGGTAGCTTCGTGTGGGACAATGGTCCGTTCTCATTCTAGTTATGAGAGACTGACTACTACGATCAAGTTTCCACCAGGCATCGCTTTTGCTCGGTCGCGGCAGTTTCTGGTATAGCTTTCTGGCCGAATTCCCATTCTTCCAGCCCTCAAGCCATTTCTCTCGGATATTGTCTTTTAGCCACGACTTGACCCCCAGTTGGGTCAAGGGCTTATCGGGTTGGGGCTGGGCTGAGCCTGCCCTGGCCAGTGCGTCGACCCTGTCTGATTGGGCCGTGCCGCAGTGTCCGGCCATGAACTGTAGGATCACCTTGCCGCCACGTGCCAGGATGTCACCTACTGTATCCAGAATGGCACTTACTATCTTGGCCTCCAGAGAGCTTCGACTCAAGGTTTCGAGCGAAAACCGAAAATCGGTGAAGACCACGACAGTCGGGAAATTCTTTCTCTTAACTAGACGACGGCGTACTTCCTTCAAACCCCTGTGAATCGCGTCCAGTTCAGCTTCGTGACTACTGTTCGTAGATCCACACGGCCCCGACAGCTCTACGCTGTCCGGTCCTGGTTGGGGGTATTGAATTAGCACACCGTATCCACTTTTGCCATCTCTTAAACGTGAGCCGTCCGTGAAGACTGTTACCACGCTGTCTCCATAGGCCTCGATTGTGCGCAGAGTCTCGTCTCGCAGGAGCTCGACGGGACTGGCCCGTGTCACCGCGGCATTTGCCAGTGTCAGACGTATATCAGGCGGGTCAAGGCTTTCATGTGGTCCTCGAGCAGGGACCAGTTGCATTCGCTCCCTGAGCTTGGGTAGGGGGACTGATTCTTCAAGTTTGTGGACCGCGTCCATAAAGGAGGGTCTCTTCAGTCTTGTCCTCTTAACCCATCGGTCTTGTAGTTGGTAGCAGGGTTCGTCATGCTCCAACCTACGATATCGCTCCACCGTAGTCATAATTGCCTTTTCCCGCCTTATTGCCAGGGGTTCTACGTTTGACATTATTTCTACCGCGGCGGTGGGTTTGGTACGCAACGCCCCGCATACGAACCGTAGAGCTTGGTTCTGTATTCGGTCCAGACCCTCTAGAGCCGTACGGCTCGCAAAGGCCTGGACCGGGAGGCTGTAATCAATAGCACTTCTCACGCTACCAAGATAGAGAGCTCTTAGTAGTCTTGCGTCCGCTCCTCAACTCGTGCTAGCCAGTTTCTTCACCAGGGACAATTTAGCTGTGGTTTTGGCGCATAATTCACGTACATGGTTATGCATCTGGAGTTTCTGGTCCAGCTTTATACCCAAGTACGTTGGTGTCCAGTCCCAATTTAGCCTCTTCCCGCATATCTGAAGCACCACCTCATGCTTCAGAGCGTTCCGTCCATTGGGGACCGTTTTTCCGTATTTACCTCTAGGCGCCATTGGCTGGCGTATTTTTCAATACGGTTCAGATCATGCTGCAGCCGGTTCTGCAGTGTTGCGACGTCCTTTCCCGAACTCCATATAACTAGATCGTCAGCAAACATGGCATTCTGTGACTCGAGTATGCCTTGTAGGTCGTGGACGTAGGCTAGGAACAATGTACAGCTAAGCGCTGAGCCCTGTGGGAGCCCGTCTTCCAGTCGTGCCTCGCTGGATAGCGCTTCACCAAGCCGTGTCTTGATCGTTCTGTCCGCGAGGAACGATTTTATCCAGCTGTACATTTTAGCAGTGACACCTAACTGCTGTAATTTGTATAGAAGCCCTCCACGTCACACCTTATCGTATGCTTGCTTTAGATCGAAGAACACCGCAACTGTGTGGTTCTTCATCTGAAGTTCGTTTGTCATGGTCTGAATTAAGCGTAGTGCTTGGTCCATCAAGTTGCGTTCCTTGCGGAACCCACACTGAGCCTTCGGAATGCTTTTGGTTTTCTCGAGGTACCAATAAAGCCGTGCGTTCACTAACCGTTCTGCTACCTTTCCCACACACGACGTGAGGGAAATGGGCCGGTAGCTGGACGGGTGTTCGCCAGGCTTCCCTTCCTTACGTATTGGGGAAATTATGGCCTTTTTCCACAGCTTCGGCAGTGTGCCTGAAGTCCAGGTTCGATTGATAAAACTCAATAGTTTTATTCGGCCTGTCTTGCCCAGATGTTTGAGCATTTCATTGTGAACCTTGTCTGGCCCTGGTGCTTTACCAGCTTCGCATTTGTTGAGTGCGGTTTGCAACTCTGTCATCGTGAAAGGTGCTTCGAAAACCTCGAGTTGGGGGCCCCTGCTTTGTCTCCTGGTGCCCTCCTTTCGCATTTGGTCGATAGTTTGGCTAAAGTCAGATCTGGCACCTTTTTTATTCACCTGGGCAAAGTGCTTGTTCAGCGCCCGTGCGCGATTTGTTTCACTTGCTCGTTGGCCCTTTGTCGTCATCAAAGGGTTGGGTTTTTTAGCTTTACCCGCACCAAATAATGCATCAATTAGCCGCCAAACTTTTCTACCATCTGCTAGGTCGAGTTTTTCGCACGTATTGACCCATTTGGCCTTCTTCGCCTTTTCGACAGCAGCACGGACTTCGGCAGTCAGTCTGTTGTACGCCCTACGAGCTTCGGGCGTCTTCAGCTTGGCAGCCTTTTTCCGTGCTTTCGCTCTTCGTTTTACCAAATCGTTCAGGCTTCTGTCCCAGTAGGGCCTGAATTTCTGTTTCCCGTTTGTCCTCGGTATCGTCCGTCTCGCAATCCCGAGGATTGTGTCAATAAACTTCTCGTAGGTTTCATCCACGTTGCCTCCTGCAACGTCCAGCAGAGCGAGCTTGGTCTCGCTCTCGGCCTCGTATCTCTGCCAATTGGCCTTGCGGAACTGCCAATGCCTTCTGTCAAATCGAGGTTTATCCGTACCAAGCACAAACTCAATCAGTTTTGAGAGGTGGTCGCTTCCAACCTCTTTCAGTACTTCCAGTCTATGCCTGGACTCTAGGTCCGCTGAGATTAGCGTTAGATCTGGGCGGGACTCCGTGCTGTGTCCCTTGTGCAGCAGCGTCGGCTCGCTGTGCTCGTTTTGCAATCTGATCAGGTTCGTGCCAATACAGACATCCTCGATATATCGGCCCGACTCGTTCCACTCGGTGTAGCCCCAGTCAGGAGACTGTGCATTAAAGCCTCCTGCTATTATCGTACGACTTAGTGTGACGTCTTCCCCAATTGGAAGCGTCATTGGGTTCCTGGGCGTATTATAGACATTAGTTATCGTAAAGCCAACGTCAACTTTGAATACTCTTACAGTTAGGGTATCTGTGTTGCTGTAGCACTTGGCTTCGAGCAATTGGTGGGGGAAATAAATATCCTTTAAAAGAAACTATTGAAATTAACACGTTTAAAAAAATCATAAATACCCTAGTTAGATTACTAAATCCAACAGGTGCAAGTGGTATATATTGAGCAATAACTGATCTGGTTGTACAAACTGTCCTCTCAAGAGACAACCGACTGATGTACGTTACAGATGAAGGAATGTCACCAGAAGTAAAACGATTGATGTCACATGTTACTGTTAATGTCCCACCTTCAAAAATCACTGACTTGTCAACAATTGGCTGTTGGGGTTCAACTGAAAGTTGATTAAATTTAAAGTTATAAAAATGTCATGTTATTTAAAAAAACAATAAAAGTGGAGAAAACTTACCAAGTAGAGATAGTGATTAATATTGAAAATGAAAAGACTTAACATTTTATTAATGATCTTGCTCATTGAGTTCACGTAATTACATTTTAAAAATGCATAGGAATATAAGGATTTTTTTATGCAAGCAATGATTTAAGTATTTCTTGTTCTTGCCCCGAAAAATAAATTGTAAAATTAGTTTAAGTAATTAGTAAATTACTAAAAAAAGATGTCTGTTTGTCGTGACAAATGGCTTTCTTTTAAGCTATGAGCTATTCAACTTATTTAAGCTTCTATTCACAACATTCTTTTTGAAATTTAAATAAAAATCCTTTTTTCCAGTATGAATGACATGCGAAAAACTACATGAATCAAAGCCATTCAATAAAAATAAAATTGTGTACATATTTTATATTGGCAGGTCACAGGAGATTGCATTGAAGTAATTACAGAATGCATTAACAGCAGAACAAACGGAAGCGAATAAATAGTTTCTCATTAATCTGTCTTAAGACTCTAAAGGTCAAGTAATTTTTCCCTCACACATTTGTCATCATTAACGCCTCTTAAAGTAAGAAGTTGGGCAGCGTCAGAGGCATTTCTTATTTCATCACAGGCTAAAAATAAAAGTTGTTAAAATAAAACGTAATCGATTTTTGCCATCATTTTAGCTACTCAAAACAGCACAAAATTCCTACTTTTCTTGTAAACATAATTTCGTTACAAAAGTAGTACCACAGGCAATTATTTCAGATGATGCCGCAAGCCAGTTAAAAATTGCATCGCGGGCCGGATTTAGCCAGCGGGCCAACATCTGCACATCACTGCATTAAAGTATATAAAAAATGGACACATATTTTTTGTTTTATTAAATATTGCATGCATTTACTTATTTGAAACATGATTCTACCCATCATTAAAAGATATGATAATTCATAAAAATGTTACGCATATCCAATTAAAGCAATGCTTAAAGAAATCGTATATTTTATTGAACATTGTTAAGATTTATCAAAAAATGTGAAAATAGTCAAATTTTCCGCTTAAAAAAACACCATAGAAGCCAAATACTTTTACCAAAAATCATACTTTTAAAAAATATAATAATTAAATTTTATTTCTAATATATATATATATATATATATATATATATATACAACGAATAAAAGAAAGCGAAACGTAATTTAGAAAGAAAAAGAAGAGAAGGCAGGAATTAGGGTGTATAAAAATTGGGGCACTATTGTTGTGTCACATGCGAGTCTACTTGCATATCTTTTAATATGTTGGGTAAATCCAGTGCTTTTTTCTGTGGGAACCCATGGGAACTGAGTTCCCATACCTTTTTTCAATTATAGACTATTACAGTATTTTCTGACATGAGTTAAAAAACAGATGTGAAATGAGTTCCCAAAAATTTTTCGCTAGAAAAAAAGCAATGGGTAAATCATGAGTTAATCTGGAAGGGTAGGGGGCCCAGTGCATCTCTTTGTGGCAACCATGAGTTTACAATTATTTGTTCTGATTTAGATCAATTAATTATAACTGTTTGAGGTCTCCCTAAAAGCAAGTCTTGGATCCAGAGATGTAATGGACCCAGTGGCGTCAATAGGGTGGTGCGGTAGAGGCGGGCCACCCCGGGTGACACCATCGGGGGGGGGGGGGTGACCAAAATATAAAATACTGTATGTTCCCATTATTTTATTTACCGAGGAGGAAAGAGCAGTATGTTGAGTCATTCAACACTAAAGTTTTAGAACCGTTACAAGTTAAGAACCGTTGAGGGTATGGGTAGGTCCACCTACGCAACAGGACGCTGTCCTTGAGATAGACAAAGATTTCGGAAAGTCTGATGGGCAATGGAAAATTTATAGAGCGTACTACAAAAACATAGTAATAGATGATCTCGTGTAAGATGCCTGAATATGCTAGAATGCATGCACGTGAGCAAGTGCTAAAGAGTTGGTACCTGACAACTGACCAATCAAAATGAGATCCGCACGCTGACCCACGCTATAGCCCAAGGAGTAGCCAATTGTAACTGTTAGGAATGTAGGGCAGACGCAACCATAGCGTGGCCAGTGGTCCTTAACTACTGGACCCAAACCTTTCAGCTGTCTCTCTCTCTGAAGATTCACTGTGCCCCAGGTCTGAGGTGTTGACTGGTGAATAGAGTTGAGCCTAGCTGAGAAGTTTGTTTTCAGGTTTCAGCAGTACTAAGAAAATTTCGAATGTATTTTGTATATGTTATTTCATGCTTTTATTCCTTATATGCTTGTTTATTGATATGTTGATTGATAAGTTGATTGATATGTTGATTGATATGTTTATTCCTTTGAATAGTTAAACAAGATATTCAATATTATTGTTTCAGCTCGTAAAGTTGGTATTAAATAAGGATTATTAGTAAAGTTGTTAATAAAGCAAGGTCGTAGTAGAGCTAGTAGGTTAGACTCAGAGACCACTAAGCTGATATATTGGAGAAGCATCCCAGGCAGAAGACGCGCTGGTGTTGCGAGGAAGGTACAAGGTGGCCTTGCCTCAAACGTGAGAACCCTTGCTGCTCATCGCCGCGAGTAACCGGTCTGTCAATCATGCCCCATAACTGACCGCGGAGGGAGATAGAGCTACGCCTTACTGGAGAAACATAGAAGTACCAGCCATTATCCTGTAGCTCTGCCCATTTCAGACGGGAAGTTGGGAAGTCGATATTTGTATTGTATATGTGTAGATTTACGAGTACTGTGTGTTTTCTCTTAATATATTGTTTGTATATATATATGTATTAAATATTTTCTCTGTTGTTTGTATTTTGGTTATTATTTATATGTGTAATTATTGAAGACTAATTTGTATTTTGTACTTTGGGGGCTAGAGCCAAATTATTATTATTGAAGAAATTATAGCTAATTACCCTAGACCTAGAGAACATGTCATATAGGTGCTGGTATCTATACCCTATAGCCCAGTCCTCAAAACAGTAGAACAGTCAAAAAATCTTTTTGTTTCCGTCTACTTTTCAATTTAAAGAATTTAATAAATATTTTAGTGGTCTATTTTCATCACACATAATTCCCCACCCTTTTTTAATATTTGAAAGTTTTAAACAGAAACTTATTCATAAAATATCAACTAGTTTTTGGTACTTTTCATTGTTACATTTAAAGCTAACATGCTTAGCTAAATTAACTAAATCTACGTACTTGGTAAACCCACAATGGTGAAGTTCATTCGGCTGATTTCAGCACCTCTGACATCATTTACAACACAAAAGTATGTTGTTTCACCAAGCTGCACTTCGATATTATTCAATAATGACTCATAATCATATCTGGCACAAGGAAGAGGAGTAGTAGGTGGACTTGGGGTTGTAGTTTGAATATCGGCACCAGGAAGATTACCCAACCAGACTAACTGAGAGCCATATGGAGCCTAGATGAATATATAAAGACATGTTTAAATGAAAGGTATTTTATATCAAAGGTAAAGTACAGCAAAGCAAGTAATTCATTTAACATGAATTTCCTTAGAAAAATTCTTTTTATGGTGTTGTATTTTAAAATAATATCTCTAAATGATATGTTACAATATGATCTTCTAATTTTGCATGTGGATTTTAAACAGACAATTTTATAACATGTTGTGTTTCTGATGGTGGTTTCCAAAACTTGCTGGGATAATAAATATGATAATTATCATAACGCACTCTTTCTTATATTTATTCTAGACTGGAAAAAATGCATACATTTTGTAATGAGACAGAATTGCTAGATATAAAATTAATAAAAGTCAACAATGAATTTATAATTAACTGTTCACTTTCAACAATGCATGCTTCATGTTTGCTGTACTTTTGAAAATATAAGTTTATAACACCTAGGTAATAAATTAATGGACTGTGAAATTTGGAGGTGATTTATTTATGAGTTAACACCTTCTAAAATGAGCATGAGTGTTAATTTTCTTTTCAGCTATGCTTAATTTTCAAATAATTATTATTCTTCCTATTGAAAGAAACATTATTTTT
Organism: Radix auricularia; assembly: GCA_002072015.1. Taxonomy (NCBI): domain Eukaryota; kingdom Metazoa; phylum Mollusca; class Gastropoda; family Lymnaeidae; genus Radix; species Radix auricularia. Next base: position 497,367 of record MUZC01001532.1, read on the forward strand.
GAAATTATTTTAAGCTCCAATTTGTCGTTACAGCAGACTAGTATGATAAGTGGCTAATTCCTGTCTAATAAATCTTGGTTCTTACACCGAATTCAAGGTAAAAAGGCATAGACGGCTGATGGCTAATAAAAATAGTTTAACTACATGATATAAGGAGTGTCCTAGATTAGGTTTAAATCTGTTATGACAACTTGCATTCTTCCAGTTTAAGCCTGTCTTTTTTAAATACAAAACTTGTACTTATGTAATCAAAAGTATTCTGTATAAAAGTTGTTTACTTACTTATTTTAATTTAAGTTAAACGCACTAACACAAGCCAATGTATTTAGTCAAAAAATGTTTTAAATTTCTTTTAAAACATATTTTATTTTACTCTCTCAATCATTTAAATTTTAAAATGAATTGTAACCATCCATACTTCTATGGCCTACTACTAAAGGCATTTTCATGGAACAATCACGACTTTAAATGCTGTGGCAAGCATTTTATAGAATTTGAGAATTCTTCAAGTCTTGAAACATCAAGTTCTGAAAATAACTATGTTATATAGTAAGAAAATTATTTTCTTTTCTTTCAAATCTACTCATTGTAGTTTACAATTATCAAATATGGGTTTCTAGCAATGTTCCCTTTAAGCTGTGCGGCCATGCAGATATCTGGCCGACACCATGCAGCAGTTCAGAATTACTGCGCAACAAACCGGATATTATGGAATTATTTTATTTAAACATGGTCTGACATGTTTTAGAGGGATAACTGGTCTCTAGTTCAAAGTGTGAAAAAAAAACAAGAAAAAACTTGAAGAATACATCATTTATAAATTAGTCTAAATATCTCTGACTATAAAACAATAATCGTGGTTAAAATCAAGCCAGTATTTAACAAATAATAATTGTTTTTACCTGAACTCTACAATTTAATGATACATTCAGACCAATTTCATTGGTTGAGACTTGAGGATCATTGCCGTTATGCTTTGCATCTATTAAAGTAATGACATGGTCTACTGGGCTTGCTGTTGAAAAAAGAAGTGTACAATTGGGACATGTTTATATAAACATAGAAAAGTTTCTTTTATAATATAGAATTTAAACCCATTATAAAAGAAACTGACAGTTGACGAAAATTGCCAAAAATTATTAAGGAAAAAAAAATGGTAGAGAACATAAATGAATCTAGGAAAAAATCCAACAAGCTTCTCCCATACGTAAATTTTCCTCTTTCCATTCCACTTTCAAAATATTATAGATATACATCTTCTTCTAATTTCTGGTTTTCAGGACCCATCATTCCTTGGTAAAATTTACAGACTTATAGAAATTACAACACAAAACCTATACTAATAAATATTAATTTAATAAGGCTTCATAATAATAAAATAAATAGAAAAGCCATGATAAAACTATGGCATAACAATTTAAATTATTTGGATTATGTACGTACCTTTGCCAGTTACATTCACAGAACGGTCAACTTTTTTTGTTGTCCCAGATTGTAAGTAGACTGCATAGCACTTGTAAATTGCAGTATCAGATTCACATCTACTATCTCTGATTGTTAATGTGAGTTTAATGCTTGCTCTGTTATTTGGAGGTGATCCAGGTGCCACACCACCAGTGGCGTCAATAGTCCAATTTCTTCCACCTGGATTATTCTAATATAATATAATATTCTAAAATATTATAAATAATGAAAGCAACGATTATTTTTAATAAAATTAAAATAAAGTTGCAACACGTACTAAAATCCGGATAAAACAATAAGAACTGCAGCATAAAACAACTGAGGGTATTACAAATCGGGAAAAGATGTTCAGCTGAAAAGAAGGATATCTTATTCAGATACAAAGTATATATTTATCCTACTGATGTGATGTAATTGAAACTGATATGTATTCTTATTTTTAACTTAAATTGTAAAAAAATCATTTTAAATCCTCCTTAGACTTAGAGGGCGGTTATATTTTGACTTGTTCAACAACAAAAAAATTTCTCTGAAGTTTGTGAAAATATTATAAACTCTACAATAATGTCCAAGTAATTTTGGAGCTGAAGTCCATATTATGAGTGAATATTAAAACAAAATTTCCCTCACAGTACATTTAACCCTTGTGTTAATGTAAAGTACCACATATACATAGTTGATATAGTATGGGTCTATTTATGAACCAAGTTAACTAACAACGATACTAACAGTTATTCCTATACTAAAAGGAAAATACGTCATAATTAACAAATAAATAATTTTTTTATGTTAAAAATGCTGGCTCACTACATCCACATTGCTTCTTATTCATCAGCAAAGTTGAAAAGATTGCTTTAATAATCTATTGCAAAGAGTCAGTGCAGTTATATGACAAAGGGAATTAGAGAAAAGAAAAAGTAATATATGACTTTTAATTTTTAAAATGTGTAGTTAATTTATCTCAAATGAAATTAAACTACACCCCAAGTGCGTTAAAGAAGTTATGATATCAGTTTATGTCACGGACTGATGTTATGGTGGGAGCATGACTAGACGCAAATGTAGCGAGAATGGGTAAGCAAGGCGTGAACACGAGTTCACGTCGACAGTTGTGAACTCGGATCACGTGGGAGTGTGGGTGAGAAAAAAAGGAGAGAGGGAAGGGAAGAAGACAGGGTGTGACATGCTGTAAGAGTGAAGACTGGACGAGTTGAGAGCTGAGCGTGGTCCAATACGGTCAGGCCGGACCGAGGTGTGCTAACATGTAAGATAGGGAAATGAGAGATAAGCGAGGTCCAATACGGTCAGGCCGGACCAAGGAATGCTAACATGTAAGATAGGGAAATGAGAGATGAGCGAGGTCCAATACGGTCAGGCCGGACCGAGGTGTGCTAACATGTAAGGTTGGGAAATGAGAGCTGAGGGGTAAATGTACGCCCGGGAGGAAGACGGACTGAGGAGTATGGAAGTTGGATAATCTGAAAATCCACGAGAAAGGTGTCAACTTTATTTTTCACACAAATGTCCAACCTGATATTATTAAAGTTGCTTTAAATAAATCCAGTGTTGACTATTTCTACGTACAGTGTTGTTTATATCTGTGGCAAAGGGTGGAACTAAATTCCCCCTAGACATGGAGTCCGTCAAAGTATATTTGAAAATGAAGTCTTTTAACTAAAAATATGTTTATTAAAAATAGAGATAACAGTTGTAATTCATCGTTATTTTGTTTGCCTATTCTAGGTATGTACTTTCAATGTGTCACGGAGTACTTAATTCCAATGGGTTGGTGCATTTGGATTACAGATATATTAATATGGTGAATGTGATAATATTTATAAAAAAAATTAAAATTACATTATGCTTAATATATTTAACACAAGGTTTGAATATTTATAGACTTGAAATATCTTATTTGAATAATATTTAACAGTTTTAAAAAAATCAATTACTGTGGTCAAATTTGAAACGCCAGGAATGCCAGGATATGGTATATACGTAGCGATGATTGTCTTGGCATTTGTTCCCACAGTTCTCTCAATTGATAATTCGGTGATGGTTGTCACAGTTGTAGGAATGTCAGTGGCAGTAAAACGACTGACATCACAAGTAACTGTAAGTGGAACACCATCCATAAACTCTGTTCTGTCTACTATAGGTTGTTGGGCTTGAACTGAAATATTTATATAAAAATATCTATTTATTTTACCTATAATGTCATAATGATTTCAAATAGATATAATTTCCAATACAGAATTTTGTTGTTGGTTTTTACAAAGTACCAAAACGAGGCCCTAAAAGTTTTGGAAATACTAATTTCTTAGGGTATTCATGGCCTGCCTTCTCCACTGGGTGCGTGGAGATTAGAGTACCACTCAACAAGTGGGCCACTAAGCCCTGCACCAAGAAATACAAAAAAGAAAAAGAAGACCCCAGCTCTTCGAATCGCTAGCTGGAACGTGAGGACTATGTGTCCCGGCATCACTGATGATCTGCAGTCCATAAACGACACACGGAAGACAGGAATAATCGATAGAGAACTTAAAAGGCTAAAGATTGACATAGCATGCCTTCAGGAGACCAGGCTCCCAGACAACGGTTCACTCAAAGAGGCCAATTACACCTTCTTCTGGCAAGGCAGACCGAAAGACGAACCTAGACAGCATGGTGTGGGTTTCGCTGTTAAAAACACTCTTCTACCATCCATTGAACCACCGTCATCAGGCACGGAGAGGATCCTCACTCTAAGACTCAGAACAACTGCGGGCCCAGCAAACATTCTTAGTGTGTATGCCCCAACACTCTATTCAACTCCGGAAGAGAAGGACCAGTTCTATGGAGCGTTAGACCAGGCAATAGCCGGCATCCACAAAGACGAGTGTGATGAGATTTGTGCGGACTTTTAGACTCAGTAACCCCTAGCACTTGAACCACCCCGAGAGGAAGGGGGGGGGGGTAACCAGCCATCGCAAAAGTTGACAGAAATGCGTGCATACTTTCCGCTACGGGGCTGAATAAGGGTAGTCCTAATACCATTGGTCATATTTTTTGACACAACCAATCAAGGATAATGGAAATCACATGACCATCCAAAATATAAACCGTGCACGGACACCAATTCAGTCTTTTCCACTGCCCAGCCACGGGGTATTCGTCAGACAAGATCGGTCACCGTGCTATATCTAGGAAGAGCCAGCAATCGCCAGTCTAGTAAGAGTGAACTCTTATCTTATTTTATTCATGCATTATTGATTATCACTTGTATTTTATCATGGCCGATTGATATCAATCCTGTCCGATTGACATGGATTTATTACCCCACGGGACACATTGTACCGTGTTGGGACCCCTGTATATTATTCTTGCCAATAACATGTTTGCTTAAATTATAATGTGCCTACACACGCGATCTCCACCAAATAGATGGAGTAGCGTGTGTGGATGTTTA
>MUZC01001532.1:502657-522748 GCA_002072015.1 Radix auricularia
TCAACTCAGCTGACCGCTTCATTGTTTATCAACTCAGCTGACCGCTTCATGTTTGTCAACACGAGAAGCACAACAGTCCGAGAGCACCGTCATCACGTCACCTGGAGACAGAACTAGGTCGCTGCGTGATACAGACACCGTAGAACATCTCAGCGCTAGGGGCGGGACTGACCTCGAGAGCTGACGTCATCCAGCACGGCGCAGCAGACCACCAGTGACCGGGGACTACACACCTTTAATTTAAGTATTATATATAAAGAAACATTGGCATAGGACAGGCCGTAATGATGACATCTAGATAGCCTATTCACTATTTGTTTAAATAAGTTAACATAAGGGCACCTCGTTATCTGCCCAGTAATTGGTCATTGTATATATTGTAAATTAAAGATTATAATTTGTATTATACTACGGTTCTTGGTCTTAATCATTTGCGGAGATCACTGAAGCGTATCCTTGTGTGTGCAAACTAATAATAATAATAATACTACCCTAGACAACAGCCACATAACACACATTTCACCACAATGGGGCATGTGGATGGAGGGTCAGATGGATGGAGGGTCAGATGGATGGAGGGTCAGATGGATGGAGGGTCAGATGGATGGAGGGTCAGATGGATGGAGGGTCAGATGGTGGGGCGATATTTGGATTTAGGTATAATATTACACTAAAACAGTTTCCCATGCAACGCTGCATGCGATATTTGTTTATTTTGCTCATGGACCAACGAACCTTAGAGGGAAAAATTGGTCACGGTGTAACCTTATCAAATAGGACCCTTCAATTGAGGTCAACATGAGGCCGAAGAGCACACAAATGCAATGCTTTAAAGGGGTAACTTCTTCTTCTTCTGCGTTCTCAAAAAGGGGTAACGATATGAGTCTTACGGTCCGAGTAGAAACTATAATGTAATCCCTGGCGTGTAGAATCATTTGTGTTCCTGTTTCATCCACTATTAAATTTACCTGACTTTAATCAACCCAATAGGGACACCATGGTCCGGCCTGAGCAAGTTTGTTCAAAATCGATCTCTGTTACATCCCTCCTTTTTTGTCGTTATAGTTACGCCCCTGGAGACTTTACCAGACGATCTACGTCATATGTGCCCTTATTCATGTGCCTCAAGCCCGACTCCTTCCCCCCTCCCACAAATTTCGATTTTACTACCCCACCCTCCCTCCCTCCTCGGTTGCCGTAGACCAGCGTTTGTCAACCGCTGTTCCGCGGCACACTAGTGTGCCGCGACATGTTTCCTGGTGTGCCGCGGGATTCAAGAGAATTAGTTTATATATATATAGTCAATATAGGCACAGAGGTAAAAAATTTTAACGTTTTCTAATGGTGGTGTGCCTCGGCATTTTTTTCATGAAAAAAGTGTGCCACGGCACAAAAAAGGTTGAAAAACACTGCCGTAGACCAAAGGGGATGAAACTCGTGTCGCCTGTGGTTGTCAACCATTACTAGTTTCTGAGCGACCATAAACCACACCGCAAACGCCTTGACGTGGGTGGCTGGCGCGACACCTATGTGTCCAGGCGCGACACCTGTGTGTCCAGGCGCGACACCTGTGTGTCCAGGCGCGACACCTGTGTGTCCAGGCGCGACACCTGTGTGTCCAGGCGCGACACATGTGTGTCCAGGCGCGACACCTGTGTGTCCAGTCGCACGGGCTGTCGTCGGCAGATCAGTGACGTCACGACGGCGATCACGAAACTTTTTTTTTATGTAAACTTTTAATAAAAACCAATAACGGAGACGAACGACGTGTTACGCCATTCCCAGCCACGCCCTCTGGACTCATTAGGAGTCAGTCACAATGTTCAAAACTCCAGAGTCAGTCCCAATGTTCAAGACTCCAGAGTCAGTCCCAATGTTCAAGACTCCAGAGTCAGTTACAATGTTCAAGACTCCAGAGTCAGTCCCAATGTTCAAGACTCCAGAGTCAGTCCCAATGTTCAAGACTACAGAGTCAGTCCCAATGTTCAAGACTACAGAGTCAGTCCCAAGGTTCAAGACTACAGAGTCAGTCCCAATGTTCAAGACTACAGAGTCAGTCCCAATGTTCAAGACTACAGAGTCAGTCCCCAATGTTCAAGACTACAGAGTCAGTCCCAATGTTCAAGACTACAGAGTCAATCCCAATGTTCAAGACTACAGAGTCAGTCCCAATGTTCAAGACTCCAGAGTCAGTCCCAATGTTCAAGACTCCAGAGTCAGTCCCAATGTTCAAGACTCCAGAGTCAGTCCCAATGTTCAAAACTACAGAGTCAGTCCCAATGTTCAAGACTCCAGAGTCAGTCCCAATGTTCAAAACTACAGAGTCAGTCCCAATGTTCAAAACTCTAGGGTCATATTATTACTGCTCTCTATCCACGACGCTTTATTTGTGTCAACTTTGAATTCGAGCCAGGTTTTTTCCTAGTCGTTCCATGGTGAAAATCTATTAATAGAAATATGCAAGGTATTGAGTGGGACAGAATAAATATACAGGCATTCCGCAAGAACTTCTCTCAAAGATTCTCAACAGATTTTTGTTAATTATACGTTAATTTTAATTCAAGTTAGTGAAGTTGACCAATACAAAGGCTCGTTTATATAACTTATACAAAGGCTTGTTTATATAACTTATACAAAGGCTTGTTTATATAACTTATACAAAGGCTTGTTTATATAACTTATACAAAGGCTTGTTTATATAACTTATACAAAGGCTCGTTTATATAACTTATACAAAGACTCGTTTATATATAACTTATTTAAACTAATTGTTTTCAACTTTTATTTCACTAATTTTGATGCTAATAGCCAATCATTTCTTAACGCAATATCCCTTGTGAAAAATTGCGTTTATATAATTGACTTTTCTGGCCAGTCTGTTCGAGCTTTGAATAGCAACTCCTCCTGAACCATACCAGATAGAGGGTTCGAGTCTTTTGCAAATATGTTAAGGAGGCCCCAAGGATATGCAAGGGCCAAAAAAAATACAGAAAAGGTTTACTGGGTGGGGGGGGGCGAAAAAATATCAGTTTTTTGTCAATATCTCGTCAATCTATCGGGTTGAAACCAAGACACCAAACGGTATCTAATAATATTTAGAACAATGTTGAAGAAGGAATTTTTTTTAAAATCTCTTTTCGTTCGACTCCCGTAATTTTAGCTGCAATTTGTAGATAGCAATTGTTTTGTTTACTTAAAAAATTATTGATTTAAAATGACTTTTAATGTAATCTACAGTAATAGTTAATGGTTTTTTCCCGCTTTGTGAATGATAATGTTAGATTGTTGCGTGGTGCGCATTATATTGACACATTCTTGGTGTGAAGTAGTGTGAGGGGATATGACATCATATTGTGTTTTGTTTCAGAATTGTTGATTTGAAATTACTTTTATTGTAATCTAGAATCATTTCCATTGAAAAAAAAAAAGGAAATTCTTTGTTGGAAATTGAGTTTAAATACTCATTCGAGTTTTTATTGCTTGTTTTCAAAAGTTATTGGTGATCTACTTTCTATGTTATTCTGAACAAAATTGTTTAAGGAAAACTAATGAGATCAATGTTCCCTTTAATTTTATAGGCCGCGGGCGTTCACGCAGGTATCTGACCGACGCCGCGCAGCAGTTTAGAATTACCGTGCAGCAAAGTTTGAAAAATCTTGCGCAAAAAGTGGATGCTGCGCAACTTTGCACACGCGTTTTTTTTTGTTTTTTGTTTACTTTTGACATGAACCAACGAACCTTAGACTTAGATTAGAAGGAACACTGGACGAGTCATGACGTTTTACTAACTATGATTAGAACAAACTTCATTGGCTACCCATTTCCTACGAGAACATCACATCACTTAGGCCCCTACCCACATATTCTCGCCTTTCTTTCATATTATTAATTATCATATCAAACCGTCCCCCTCCCTCTTTTTATTAAATCCTTTATATTAACTTGTGGTTTCTGAGCCGTGCGTGCCGAAAAAACTTTAGACCTTTTTTTTTAACCCATTTCCTCGTAAGCTAGCGAGCTGAATTTTTACAGGCAGACTCGCGCCGATGATAAAAATGGGTGATTCATAAAAATGATGTCTCAAAGTTTCAGATAGATCGAATGTACTGAAATTGAATTATTGAGTGTTAAAATTATTTTATTTATCTCTTTACATCATGTTAGCTTTTGAGATAAGAGTGTTGTGGTGCGTAATTTGTTCAACAACCTTTCATGTCGCGCAATAAGGTGCGCATTACATTGACAGTGCTTTTTAAAAATATATTCACAATCGGTGCGCATTATATTAAACACGATTCACGAGACATAACTAGAATTTTGTATTTTCGGATTGTTTTGCCCTGCGTGTTATAATGAACATCCTTATAGTTATTATCGTATATGAAGCATTAATAGACAAAAACTTTTTTTTTTACGTTTTTTTTTATTTCTGTCTAAAGTATTACTCTTCAACTACAACGTTCGATTTTTGTTTTTTTGTTTGATTTTGTCGTAAAACTGAAGTCGCCATAAAACAAAACAAAAAACTAAAATATTTACAATGTCCATTCGTCGTGGTTTGTTTGTTGTTTGTTTTTTTGTTGTTTTTTTTTTGTTTTTTTTTTTCACAAACCGTTTGGAAGTTGCGTACACTATTTGTCCACGTGTGTTGAAACATCAAAAGGTTCATTCGGGGTAGACCCCAGGGGCGTATTGTCGTGCGAGTACGATTGGGGGAGGGGGCGGGATTACGACAGAGGAGATTAGTGGAGGGAGGGAAAGAGAGAGAGAGAGAAGGATTAGCAACATGATCTTGTCTTTCATGGCTCCGTTTTTTTATTTATTGTGTATGTTATGTAAATGTAGTTATCGAACGTGCGCCGGCGCGTCTTTGAACTTCTCCCCTCGCCATACACTCGTCTTGTTTCAACAGGCTCAAGATATTCTTTTAAATCGTGAAATAAAAATTGTTCTAGTGATTTACTTGTAACAATTAAGTCACGGGGCTCCAGTTTCATCTTGTCATTTTGATACCACCTCTTCACCCACTCCGTTTTTGGTTGTGTTTTATTAGGCTAGACACTAGACCAACGGATCTCAAACACGCGCCATGACGGGTCGTTAGATTGAGACGAGATTCACAAATGGCGTCACGTGTAAATTTATCTTGTACTATTTTATTTTCAAGTGAAGTATTCGCAATTAAGAAAGTCAAATCTAGGGGTGGGGAGACAAATCTAAAGTATTCTGGCGGCTGGGAAGTGAAGTCAATAGTGTGCTCGCCCCAGTTGGGTATAAAATGGTGCCCCCCCCCCCGAGACGCCCTCATGAACACTAAAAAGGTGTAACTAGAGCAGAAAAAAGATCGCTATACATGAAAATTTTAATCAATACTAAACTGCAATACGACAATATTGGCTTGCTAAATATCGTATTTCAAAACTGTAATATCTGGTTTGGTCAGTCAGGAGCGTCGTCAAGTGGAAAAGAATAGAGAAGTATTGAAAGGGATGATGGACGTGACGTTTTCTTAACAAAGCAAGGTTTACCATTCAGAATACACAGAGAAAATTCTTGCTTTAGACTTTAGTGATGGTAGTTGTAGAAATACTTGAAATATTTGTTAAGTCTTAAGTTTATTAGCCAACCATGATTCCACTTTGGACAGTCATCTAGAGTTTAAAAGAAACATGAAATTTATTTAAGTCACGATGTAAAGATTGATTTAATTCAATCATTTGCATCGGAATTATCGGCAGTAATTGATAATAAAGTTAAGTCTTTACATTTATTTTCTTTAATTATCGATTAAACCATTGATATATCTAAAATTGATAAGATGTCACTTTACGTTCAGTTTTGATATCAGGAAATGTTGTGGAAAGATTTATAGATTTTTATACTTTGGTAAACAGCAATGCTGCATTCGCATTTGCAGAGAAGATTATAACGGAACTACACATTACAAAAGCGAAACATTGATATCACAATCTGTGTTGGAAAGGCATATGATGGCGCATCTGTGATGTCTGGAATTAAGAGTGGCCTTCAAACTTTCACACAATGCCATTCATATTCATTGTTGTGCTCATGTTTTAAATTTGGTCACTATCGAAGCAATGTCTTTAAACAGTGCTGTATACAGTTGTTTTATGTTGTTGTTGTTTTTGTTGTTGTTGTTTTTTTGTTGTTGTTGTTGTTTTTGTTGTTGTTGTTGTTTTTTTGGCTCAGCTGAAAGGTTGAATGCATTCTTAACGTCTAGTTTACCACGTCTACATACTCTTTAAAAAACATCTTAAATTTCAATATGAATCAACAGTAAATACTCTGAAATGACTTTTTGATACACGATGGGCAAGCCGTAGGCCGTAAGCATGCAGTTGATGCAGTTGTTGGATCATTCTCTGCTGTTCTAGCCACTCTAGAAGATATAAATTCAAGGGCATCAACATAACATAAAGGAAGTGTCAGAGCAGAAGCCATGGGACTATCTGCTTTAATAACAAAATATTCTTTTGTTTAGTTTTTTTAGGCTATTTGTACAAATATTGGTTGATATTTTCATGTTATCAGACCACTTGAGGCTCAAGAGTATTGACATTGCAATTGCAAAACGATTGATCGATATTGGAAGAAATAAGTTTGTTGAAATGAGAAGCGATCAAGCTTTTTAAAATTGTGAAAGTAGATGTCTAATCATTTATTAACGAAAATTGTTACAAACTAGATGTTAAAAACAAAATTTAAAGAAACGCGAATTGCAAAAAAAAAATAATAAAAGTATAATGGCAGGCGTAAGGATGATGATCCAACTAACAGTTTTAAATCTGAAACGTACTTCACTATCTTGGATGCACTTCTAAAATAAATAGATGATCGTTATAATGACTTTAGGGGCACAGCTATTTATTTCTATTGTATTGATCCATCACAAATGTTGGAAGAAAATACAGATCCTCTTAGAAGTTAATGCAAAATTTTAAAACACATTAACCTAGAAGAAGCGATCGTTGAATACTAGATCTATACCTTCAAAGATTTGTATGCATCGCAACGTCCAGCACTATCTAGTGAACTACAACTTAAAGAGTTTCTAATATTTTTGACTGAAAAATAAATGGTATCAGGTCTCTCTAGTTTGTCAATACTCTATACAAATTTACTTGAATCTTCCTGTTAGCAATGATTGAAAATCATCAAAAATTATTTGCGCTCAACAATGACAAACGAACGTGTGTCTGGATTGGCATTAATTTCAAATGAACGTGATCTAGATGAGAACGTTGAATTTGAATCAACGATAAATCGTTTCGCTTCACGTAGAAAGGAATTTAAATGAGGCTCAGGGGTCTATAGAAATTCGCATAAAAAAGTTTCTTTCTTAGATCAATAAATATACTATTGAAATAAATATACGTCATCATTTTGAAAACATATCTGTTTATATTGTTTCTTCTGTTTGACTTGTTAGAGCATTTACTAAATTAGTAGGCTAATAATTAGTATTGACAAGGGCTGCGGGAATTAAGGATTAAATTATTTTTAACTATTAATCGACCCATCACTTACTAATAATTGGAAGTCAAAAAGTAAAAAAAAAAAAAAAATAGAGGCTGATAAATAATAAATTTCCTGAAGATTACACGAACATTTTGGTTTTAAAATATTGACTGACGGCATGTTCAAAATGTTGATAAATTTCGCCTACTTATCAAACCAAATGAAAAGCGTATTAAGCTAATGGCAGTAATGGAGTTTGACTCTGAAACAGAAATGACAACAGCTCTTCTGATGAATTACTGCGTTACAAAATAAAGATGAAAGTTCTTAAATCCATTAATCCTGTACAATTGTGGAAAATAAATGAACATCGATATCCGATATTGCCACTCCTTGCCAAGACCGTTTTGAGCATACCAGTTTGTTTCCTCAGTTCCATGTGAATGATTGTTCAGCTCGGCTGGTTATATTGTCAATTAGATCCGCTCATCACTTGAACCAATTAATCTCAACACACTTGTCTTTTTGTGCAGTTAGTGAAAAGTTGATATATAAAGGAGACATGCCAGTGTTATTTAGATTTTCAACAAGAACGTGAAATGAGTGTTACTTATGACATCATAATTTTAAATTTTGGGCTTTAATCTAAATTAACGATTAATTAATCGTTAATTTTTCTAAAGTTAACTATTAAATTTAAATTAATCGTTAACAGCGCTAGTATTTACTCAATGCTTTGATATCAGTAAATTTTGCGGCGCCCCCTGAATTTCTCCCGCCCCCCCCCACGCAGAGAAAGCTAAATCCGCCACTGGGTCCGACTGTAACTTAAAATGATATTCAGATATAATATATATAGGCACTGAACTAAAATGATATTCAGATATATTATGTATAGGTACTGAACTAAAATGATATTCAGGTATATTATGTATAGGCACTGAACTAAAATGATATTCAGGTATATTATGTATAGGCACTGAACTAAAATGATATTCACATATACTATGTATAGGTACTGAACTAAAATGATATTCAGGTATATTATGTATAGGTACTGAACTAAAATGATATTCACATATACTATGTATCGGTACTGAACTAAAATGATATTCACATATACTATGTATAGGTACTGAACTAAAATGATATTCAGGTATATTATGTATAGGTACTGAAATAAAATGATATTCAGGTATATTTTGTATAGGTACTGAACTAAAATGATATTCAGGTATATTATGTATAGGTACTGAACTAAAATGATATTCAGGTATATTATGTATAGGTACTGAGCTAAAATGATATTCAGGTATATTATGTATAGGTACTGAACTAAAATGATATTCAGGTATATTATGTATAGGTACTGAACTAAAATGAAATTCAGGTATATTATGTATATGTATAGCATTATGTTCAAGTTTAGCCACTGCACTAAAATCTCCTCGGCTCCGTCCCAGATTTCATCCCGTACATCAAATCCCACCCGCAGGTAAGTTGTACCTGCCCGACCAACACAGGTACGGAGCACCACCAGGAATGTTACCGCCAAGTCGGGTTCCATTAAAGTCAGCTCGGCGGCCGGCGGGCCGCAATGTTTACTATGGGGGCTCGGTAGTGTGGCGACACCAGATTAGTGGCGGTGACGCCAGGACTCGCGCCGCCTCTGATCTACGGCTCCAGGCTTCCGGTGGCGGGGACTCGAGTCGTCTCCCCCACTTTGAGGTAATGAACCCAACTTTTTCTTTTTAAACGAGGAGACCGTATAAATATTAGAAACTTGTGAGACTGTGATGTAACAAATGGGTGGGGGAGGGGGAGGTGGGCGATTATAGTTATTATCTGTCATATGCAAGTATCTAAAGACAGAACAGACAGGTGCAACAAAAGGTAGAAAGGAGAGCGCTATAGTTGGTGTGGCTTTGAAGCTAGGATTATCGCGTCTCAATACTATGGAAGGTATGTACTGGGTGTGACGTCATGCAGATGTACAACAGCGACTCTAAGTTACATTCCTTAGATTTGTTGTTGTTGTTGTTGTTGTTGGCAGATGATGTCGAGAAATCTTATAATCGTTTCGAAAATGTTTTACTATATTGTGAAACCATTTCTTGCAGCCGTCTATGATCGAGACTTTTAGGGTATGAAGAAACCACTGACTCCAACCGGATGTCAGACATTTATTGACTATTAACTCTAAACTCCAACCGGATGTCAGACATTTAATTGACCATTAACTCTAAACTCCAACCGGATGTCAGACATTTAATTGACCATTAACTCTAAACTCCAACCGGATGTCAGACATTTAATTGACTATTAACTCTAAACTCCAACCGGATGTCAGACATTTAATTGACCATTAACTCTAAACTCCAACCGGATGTCAGACATTTAATTGACCATTAACTCTAAACTCCAACCGGATGTCAGACATTTATTGACCATTAACTCTAAACTCCAACCGGGTGTCAGACATTTAATTGACCCTTAACTTTAACCGGATGTGGGACATTTTTTTTTTACTAATCACGCAGCCCTGGTATCGGATGTTTATTGACTATTGATCATTCACTCCACTCTAACATCATTCATTTAGTTACCCTTTGCTCTGTCTAACCATAAAATAGTTTTTACAATTCACTCAACACTAAAATTTGATATTATTGACCATTCATTCATTCAACCCTTACTAAAGGTATTTTGACCATTCTTCCATCCCTAACATCAGATAAGTATTGACCGTTCATTCATTCAACCCTTACTAAAGGTATTTTGACCATTCTTCCATCCCTAACATCAGATAAGTATTGACCATTTATTCTAACATAAGATTATTTTTTTTTTACTATTCACTACTCTAACATGGGATCATTTATTTAAACAGTCATTCTAATTCTACCTTGATAAGAGATTGACCTCCTGATTAAATCAGAAAGATGGTCCGAGTCCAAAGTAAACCACCAAAAAGCGATGCATACTTTAAACTCCCCCTCAAATCACAAAATATCATTTTCAGGCTAAGAACGGGTCTCAACAAACTTAGGCAGCAGATGTTCCTCAAACTTCGAATTGGAGAAAGTTATAAATGTGCCCCTGCGGGACAGCTGGAGAAAATGAGGAACATATTCTTCAAAACTGCCCCCTGTACCACCATAACCGAACAGACATATGGCCACAGGAAGCTACCCTCGACGATAAAATGTATGGTGGACTGAACCAATTGACAGCCACAGCGCAGTTCATCTCAGACATAGGACTTGCTGTCTAAATCCTCCTTCAAAAGGTTTTGAGAACGAAGAAGAAGTTTGTAAAGAGATTTGTGGACCTGACTGTTGATTGGCTGACTGAAATATCTTCAGATAGCTTTAGATTTAGTTATTCGTTTCTTTTTTTAAAAACTTATTTGATATTGCACTTATTACCTCCTACCACCCTTATATATAACCTACTACCACCCCTATATATAATACCCCCTACCACCCCTATATATAATACCCCCTACCATCCTTATATATTACCCCCTACCACCCCTATAGTCCTGCAGTAGGCACTCTCGACTCCCATTCTCAAACTGTACTACTTGACTACCCCAGCCCGCCCCGGTGGTTCATTTAGTGGGCCATAGTTACGCGCCACCAGACCACCGTGCGCGCGCCGCACATCAGAGCGGTGCGCAGAAATCTCGTCACCATCGAATTCACGACTGATTCGATCCGACAACGTCTCGGGGGGAGGGGGGGAACCACAATGTTTCCCCATCTCCATGTTCCTTTCCGGAGTCTATGGCTCCAAACATTGACAAACTTTGTCCCAAACAAAGCCAAGAGACGCCGCGCCACGGCCAAGGAGCGTCTGGAGTTACCCGACTGCGCAGTGGCAGGGAACAGTAGCATGTGCAGAGTCACGTTAACAACGCGCTCACGAGACGGAATTATTTGACTAATTGGGGGTAAAACACGAAAGCTCCAAGTGATCTGTATTTCCAAGCATGTAGTGATCTTTTAGATCAAATGCGAGGTTTAGATGGCGGATAGGGAAGAATGTTTTTAATTTCTTTCTTAGATAAAAGTTCTGAAATTAAACTTGATGTATCAGGAGTTAGATGGCAAATATTTCAGAAAATCCCGGTTAATTACCGTAAATTACCGTAAAACAAGTGCATACAACTAAAACATTATTTGAGCATAACCGAATATCTCCTAGATACCAAACAGAAACGTCTGTGTGACTCCATCGAATCTAGTCTAACTGTCAAGTTTCATGTCATTTATCGGTTTCCATTTCGTTTGGATTCAATCAAAGTTCGGCTAAGAATTGATCCCTTACAACTGTACCGTTTAAGTGGACCCCCCCACACACACACACCTCCCTACCATCTCCTGCCTCCCACTCCCACATAAAATCATCAAGTCACTTTTTTCTACATCAATCAGAGACGATTCCAACAAATCTTATGACATAAAAAAAAAAAACTTTTTCTTGTTGTAATTTGTTATTACTAAACAACAAAGACACCAAAACGTGACTCAAAATACTTATCAAATTATATTCAATAAAAACAATAACAACACACAATTACATTAAATCGTTGGTCTCATTTTAATTTTTGACTTGTAGGGCACAGTAAATTCTGGACATTAAATGAATACTGAAAAAACCATAACGATACATTTTAAAGTATTTTTAATGGAAAAAATATATACATGTTTATTGATACAGTCAAAATTTAAAATGAAATGATATGTGGGAAAACCAAATAGATCTATCCCTTAGCCATTATTTTAACTTCAAGGAAACAATTTTATAGGGTGAGTTCTATTGTTTAAGGAAATAGATTAGAAACTTGCATTCATTTTTCGTGATAATTATTTCTTTCGATACTATTTTAGTTTTGCGTAGTTTTGTTTCATTCTAATAAGCTCACACTACTCTCATCCTACTATTGCTTTCATTGACTCTTTGGATTTCACCGTAGCTAACTAAGGTTTTTAGTTTTCATTTCCTTATATTTATATTCGTTTTATTTGCTCGAAAAGCATTCAGTTAAAAGCCAATCATTTGCAGTTGATACTCAACTTTACACTCACACTGATCCCTCTGATATTGACTCCACTGTCCAATTGATGCAGGAGTGCATTGGTGAGGTAAAGTCTTGGATGACTTTAAGCAAGCTCCAATTGAATGATAATAAGACAGAAGCACTGCTATTCTGTAACAATAAATCCCGCAGTACTTTGACTCTTCCTAATTCTATTCAGGTGGCTAGTTCTGATATACTGTTCACAACATCGACTAGGAATCTTGGCTATATTATTTCTGACAACATGTCTACCAACAACTTCATCAATCACATCTGTCGCTCTGCCTATACTGCCATTCGTCAGATCAGTTCAATCCGTCATTATTTAACAGATAGTGCAACAAAATCTCTAGTCTGTGCTCTTGTTCTAGCTCGTATTGATTACTGCAATTCTCTTCTGTCAGGTGCGCCAAAACAATGCATTGAAAAACTACAGAGAGTTCAAAATTCAGCTGCCAGATTAAAAATGACCATGTTACTCCGCTACTTTACTCACTTCATTGGCTACCCATACAAGCCCGAATTGATTACAAACTGGCCGTTCTGTGTCACAACTTCTTTTCTGACTCATGCCCTTCATATCTTACTGAACTTTTGTCGGTCTACTCACCAAGTCGTCAGCTACGCTCTTCTGCAGATACACGCATTCTCTGTGTTCCTAAGACAAAAACTAAAACATTTGGCGAAAGGTCATTCTCTTTTTGTGCAGCCAAACAATGGAATTCTCTTCCATTACACATCCGCAGTATTTCAACTGCTAAGTCATTCAAGACTGCACTTAAGACACATCTTTTTAAAATTTATTTTGAAAATTAATGAAACATCATTTCTTTAAATGATTAACGTAGCTGATGCGTAACCTATTGTCATTTATGTAGTGAGAATGATATGAATGTTTCTTTTATTAATATATGTATTGTTATCTCCATGTAAAGCGCTGTGAGCCCGGCTCATTGCTGGGATATAGCGCTATATAAATTATCATTTTATTATTATTATATATTTGTGTATTATTGAAGAAGGCCCTTTGCCGAAACGTTCGCTGTTTTGTTACGTCCTGTCAGGCTAACTCATACCCTGTTTACATGTCTCCCATTTACCAATTTATAAGCCTGATTGCAGTCTCGCCAACATTTTTTTTTCATTCTTTTCTACTAAGCAGGAGCATCGAACTTAAACCATTCAAATAAAAGCATTTGTTGTGTAGTAAGTGATGCAGGGGACGTAACAAAGAAAATTATAACACCTATTATTAATAATGTATTACTTCCCCTTACCAACAAAAATTGACTTGGCTGGTATTGATGAGGTAAAGAACGTAACAAGACCCGTGGTATGTTGTTTATGGCCGCCATGGCGTGACGTCAAACTCAAGTCGAATCATATTTTTTATTATGGTTTCTATTTTAATTTGCACCCCAACATCTTCAAAAATAGATACATAAAAATAATGGGATTCGCCGGTCTCAAAAAAACTCAAAACAAGAAATAAAAACTCGAATGAGTATTTAAAGGCAATTTCCAACAAAGAACTTCCAACTCTTTTTTATTCAAGGGAAATCATTCTAGTTTACATTGAAAAAAACAAATTACACAGACTTGCACCAGTCGCAACGTGATTTATGCAATTATTTGCAAGAGATGTAAAAAAATTTATGTGGGTGAGACAGGTCGTCGTCTTGGAGATCGGTTTAGAGAACACCTGTACAATATAAATAAACAGGCTCAGTGTCCTGTGTCTAAACATTTTAACAGTGTTGACCACGATGGCATTTTGGATATTGTAGTTACTGGTATTTTATATGCAACCAATACCCATGATAGAGTCCACATGGAAAATAGACTCATAAAACGATTTGGTACGTTGGCTCCATATGGAATTAACCAAATCCACAATTTTACATGACTGCAAAATCGTTTTCCCGTTGTGGTTTTCATTGTTACTTTAGATACTTCAACTTCCTCCTTTTTCTTATATTCTATGTCCGTGTTTATTTTTGTCTTTCATTTCTTTTCATTTTATCACATAGACTTTAATATGTTTTAATTTTAATATATATGTAAGTACATGTAATTGTTTTTGTACTGATGAAGGCATGAGCCGAAACGTCTACCATTATTTGTATTAGTTGATAATAAAGCTTTAATTTATTGTTTCCTTACACAAATAGTCTGTGTAATTTGTTTTTTTAATAAAAAAGCTTTATGCAGTCCTATTCTGTATGATAGTTTACATTGAAAGTAATTTCATTTCAAATCAATAATTCTGAAAGTAAACAAAATAATTGCTATCTACTAGGGCTGGGGAAATTAACGATTAATTTCTCGATTAATCAGTAAAAAAATTTATCGATTAAAATTATATTAATCCATAAAATAGTGATTAAAATTAAAGAGAATATTTTTTTTAATTTTTCCATTTATTAAGAAATAATTTGTCATTAATAATAATAATACTTCATTTTTACGTACAAACTTCTCCATTAAAAAAAATTTTTTTGAAAGAGTAAGCTTTAAATTAAGCAGTTTTTATGAGAAAAATGATATAAAAAATAAGCATTGTTTTTACTTAATTAACAATAACTTAATAACAAAATTAAAATTCATTGACATTAAATTGAACTACTTATATTTAAATATATTTCCTAAAAATAATAATTTTTTTATTAAATACTTAAGTTATGGGCATCTTATGAAATTTTCAGTTTAATGACGTCATACATCTTATTTTCAGCTTTAATCAAAATTATCGATTAATTATTCATAATTTATTCGTTAATTTTTCAAAAGTTAACGATTAAATTTAAATTAATTGATAACAGCCCTACTATCTTACATTTTGCTGCTAAAAGTACGGGAATTGAACGAAGATATTTTTTTTAAAATCCTTTTCATACAATTTCTAGATTTTTACTAAGTAGTTCAAAAGATTCAGAATTGTTTCATTAAGTTTTATTTCCTCATAATTAAAGTGCAGTCTTTAAAAATCGCTTTGTTCGTGTGTATGTCTATCTGTATGCCTATACTATACCTATATCTATCATCTGTAATCGCTACATATGTAAAATAACATATCCACTGAAAGCCGGAAGTTAAGGGAGTTAAGCCATATTGCCCTTTTAAAAAATCATGGCTCAAATGAATTACCGTTCTTTATCTTAAAGAGAATTTGAACAAAAGTCCACAGACCAGTATTCACATAGTTTACAGCGTTAATTTTTAAAATGTTTCAAGGAAAAGTCCGCGGGCTGTCAAAGTTCAGCACTGAATGCTACAACTACCATGGTCATGCTAACAAGCCCCATTGAGAGCCGACTTTGTTTCAAAGTACAGCACTGAAGGCTACCACTACCATGGTCATGCTACCTCATTGAGTGCCGACTTTGTTTTATTAATGACAGGCGGTGGCATAAACTCTCCTGAGGCGAGTCAGTTGTGATGAGACACTGGACATGATAGGAGCGAACAGGTGAATGAAATGACCTGACAGGTGAATGAAATGACCTGACAGGTGAATGAAATGACCTGACAGGTGAATGAAATGACCTGACAGGTGAATGAAATGACCTAACGGGTGAATGAAATGACCTGACAGGTGAATGAAATGACCTGACAGGTGAATGAAATGATCTGACAGGTGAATGAAATGACCTGACAGGTGAATGAAATGACCTGCAAGGTGAAATAAAATGACCTGACAGGTGAATGAAATGACCTGATGGGTGAATGAAATGACCTGACGGGTGAATAAAATGACCTGCAAGGTGAAATAAAATGACCTGACAGGTGAATGAAATGACCTGACAGGTGAATGAAATGACCTGACGGGTGAATAAAATGACCTGACAGGTGAAATAAAATGACCTGTTGGAGCAATACTAAGGACAATGACTAGAGACAATTAGACAAAAGCCCAGGTCAAACAGTCAAGTTGCATGTTGAGCATTAACATAATTTTTACACAATATGGTAGGGCACACATCAAGGTGTATGGCAGGGCATAGATCAAGGTGTATGGCAGGGCACACATCAAGGTGTATGGCAGGGCATATATCAAGGTATATGGTAGGGCACACATCAAGGTGTATGGCAGGGCACACATCAAGGTGTATGGTAGGGCACACATCAAGGTGTATGACAGGGCACACATCAAGGTGTATGGCAGGGCACACATCAAGGTGTATGACAGGGCACACATCAAGGTGTATGGTAGGGCACACATCAAGGTGTATGGCAGGGAACACATCAAGGTGTATGGTAGGGCACACATCAAAGTGTATGGCAGGGCACCTCCTCAGAAATAACAGACTGCAATGAAATTTTTCTAGTGGTTCACATAAAATTTTATATGTCTGAGTGACACACTTCATATGTCTGATGGCCACACTTCATATGTCTGATGGTCACACTTCATATGTCTGATGGTCACACTTCATATGTCTGATGGCCACACTTCATATGTCTGAGTGCCACACTTCATATGCCTGATGGTCACACTTCATATGTCTGATGGCCACACTTCATATGTCTGAGTGCCACACTTCATATGTCTGAGTGTAACACTTCATATGTCTGATGGCCACACTTCATATTTCTGATGGTCACACTTCATATGTTTGATGGCCACACTTCATATGTCTGATGGTCACACTTCATATGTCTGAGTGTAACACTTCATATGTCTGATGGTCACACTTCATATGTCTGATGGCAACACTTCATATGTCTGATGGCCACACTTCATATGTCTGATGGCCACACTTCATATGTCTGATGGCCACACTTCATCTGTCTGATGCCCACACTTCATGTCTGATGATGTCACTGTTGGTGGCTAGGACAATCGGATGTATCTCTGTGGGCCCACTGTGATGATGTCACGGTTGGTGGCTAGGACAATGGGATGTATCTCTGTGGGCCCACTGTGATGATGTCACGGTTGGTGGCTAGGACAATGGGATGTATCTCTGGGGGCCCACTGTGATGATGTCACTGTTGGCCTCCAGGCATTCAAACAAGTAGGTCATGACCACGCTGGGGACCTGTGAGTACTGGGGACACCGTCTGACCTGGTGCTCTATGTGTAAGATGTGGCAGCCCATTTCTGCATCTGTTGGGGGAAGAGATCAAAAAGGAGGGCGTCTTAAGACTTGACCATGGGTGGCCATACCTATATGAGAGCCATTAAAATATATATAAACTAGGGGTTGTAGGGTGCCTCTGGTATTATTAAAAAAAACAAGTAATAAAAACTCGAATGTGTTCAATATAATGCACACTGTGCAACAATCTAACATTAGCATTCACAAAGCGGGAAAACCCATTTAACTATCATTCTAGATTACATTAAAAGTATTTCAAATAAATAATTTTGAAACTAAACAAAACAATTGCTAACCACAAACTGCTGCTAAAATTATGGGAGTAGAACGAAAAGATTTTTTTTTTTTAAATTCCTTCTTCAACATTGTTCTAAATATTATTAGCTACCGTTTGACCTTTGTTTCAACCAGATAGTTGTTATGGTTGACGAGAAATTGATAAAATACGGATATTTTTTAAGGTTTGTTTTGTTTTGTTTGTTTGTTTTTTTGTTTTTTAATTTTTTTATTAATTTTTTAAAAAGTTTTTTTGTTTGTTTTTTTTTTCCAAGAAATCTATTAAATCTCTTCTGTACTTATTTTGGCCCGTGCACATCCTTGGGACCTCCTTAACATATATGCAAAAGACCCAAGCCGTCTGTCTGGTATGGTTCGGGAGGAGATGCTGTTCAAAGCTCCAAAAGACTTGTCTTACATTTCGAATCTATAAAGGCAATTCCCAAGGAACTGAGTTTTAAAAAATAGTGATTTGTAACAAGACCCCAAGTTTGTCAAACAATTCCAATGTTTAGCTTCAAATGTCTGTATTTAATATCAACTAGTAAAAGTTTAGACCAGATGCGAACCTCTTTAAATGGGCAGGGTACCTTGCTGCCTACTACCTGTTCAAGCCAAGTTCCCAAATTCTGCTTAGAGTTTCACAAGTCAACATCGTTAATATTAGGGTTATAGTTTCACCAGTGAACATCGTTAATATTAGGGTTATAGTTTCACCAGTGAACATCGTTAATATCAAGGTTATAGTTTCACCAGTGAACATCGTTAATATCAGGGTTATAGTTTCACCAGTGTACATCGTTAATATCAGGGTTATAGTTTCACCAGTGAATATCCATTCAACCAATGGACATAGTTAATACAAGGCTCATAGTTTCACCAGTGAACATCCTCAATACCCAGCTAGTAGCTTCACCAGTGAACCATTGGAACTGCCCCAAGACACCACAGGAACCTGTACTGTACTCACTCTTTCCAGTCCGACAAGCTTCACTCAACAGCTGCTTGACCATGTCTGCTAGAGGGCAGCCCGGGCACATCACCTACATGAGTGGTGTAAGTAAACATGAGAGGGAATAGATATATTTCAAAAGAACTTCTCAGTTCAAGACTAATAATCATTAAAGTCTGATTCATATTTTGTCATTTTTTACTAATAATCATTAAAGTCTAATTCATATTTTGTCATTTTTGACTAATAATCAGTAAATTCTAATTCATACTTTGTCTTTTTTTACTAATCTTGACCCTTAACTCCTCTCAACTAATAATCTTTTTCACTTCTGCTAAAGTCCTGATCAACCAGTCATCCTGATCCACCAGTCCACTAATCCTGCTCCACCAGTCCACTAATCCTGTTCCACCAGTCCACTAATCCTGATCCACCAGTCCACTAATCCTGATCCACCAGCCCATTAATCCTGATCCACCAGTCCATTAATCCTGATCCACCAGCCCATTAATCCTGATCCACCACTCCATTAATCCTGATCCACCAGTCCACTAATCCTGCTCCACCAGTCCACTAATTCTGCTCCACCGGTCCACTAATCCTGCTCCAGCAGTCCACTAATTCTGCTCCACCAGTCCACTAATCTGACTAACCTCGAAAGTACCGACTTTGTTTCTCCGCTGGTGGACACAGCCCAATGTCTTCTCCAGGTCCTGCAAGATTGACGTCACAGTTTTCACCAGCTCCTGCTTGTCTAGCTGAAAGTAATCAGTGTATTATAGGCTCAGATGTAAGGGGATGATAACAGTAATACACAATTTGTTAAAGGGACAAGTCACAACAAATGTTTTCTAGCTGAAAGTAATCAGCGTATTACAGGCTCAGATGTAAGGGGATGATAACAGTAATACACAATTTGTTAAAGGGACAAGTCACAACAAATGTTTTCTAGCTGAAAGTAATCAGTGTATTACAGGCTCAGATGTAAGGGGATGATAACAGTAATACACCACTTGTTATAGGGATTGGTGAGAACAAATGTTTTCTAGGTTCAAATATTATGACCTGATTACAGCAAAGTTCTTTCGGTGACAAGGTGCGGCTGTCAAATTTTTAGTTCCATGCGCAAATATTAATAACTAGATGCGACACGCGGCGCAGCATACGCCGCAGACTTACTCATGGATAGTGCAAAT
>MUZC01001532.1:522832-534445 GCA_002072015.1 Radix auricularia
GGGGGGGGGGGGACGACGACTTATCTCTAAGTTTAGTTCCAGGCCGGAGGGTCCACGTAACAATGTTACTGTAAACTCATTCAGGCGTATTTACCTCTAAGTGTAGTTCCAGGCCGGATGATCTAAGTAACAATGTTACTGTAACTCATTCAGACGTATTTCCCTCTAAGTGTAGTTACAGGTTTGGGGTCTAAGTAACAATGTTACTGTAACTCATTAAGGCGTATTTATCTCTAACTATAGTTCCGGGCCGGGGATCTATGTAACAATGTTACTTTAACTCATTCTGGCGTACTTTTCTCTAAGCTTAGTTCCAGTGCTGGAAGGGAGGGGGGGCTCTAAAGTCGTGTGGCTGACCAGGAATCAAATTGGGATTCAGGCTGAAGGGTGGTTCCTTCCAGGGGTCCCCCTGGCTTAACTGAGATTTAATCCCTGGCCATGCAGCTGATGACTACAAAATCGGCTTAACCAAATTCGGGGTGGGGGCGCGCATTAAGGCATCACGTGGTATCGCCGAGAAAAACAAAGGTGTGCATGTGTCCCTTGTTGTGCCTTTATGCATATCACTTCTCCCCATCACATCTTACCTCTTCTCTCTTCCTTTCACTCTCTCTCTCTCTTTCTCTCTCCCTCTCTCTCTTTCTAACTCTCACTCTAGCCCTCCTTGTCTTCCCAATATCTGTTTCTATATTCACCTTCTTTATATCAGCTAACGCAACGGCAGCGATGCGCCAAGACAATAACGCGCCATTTAACAATGACGTGCGTTTAGATAACATCTCAATTTTCAAATACCTACATCTCATAAAATCAAAATTAAGTTGTTGTCTTTTTTAAATCATTTATATTAACTTGTGGTGTCTGCTTGAGCCCTTGCCGAAAAAAACTTTGGATCTATTTTTAACCCACTTCCACGTAAGCTAGCGGGCTGAAATTTTGCAGGCAGACTCGTGCCGATGATACAAATGATGTATCAAAATTTCAGATCGATGGAATGTACTGAGATTGAATTATTGAATTTTTAAATTATTTTATTTATATCTATGTATCATGTTAATTTTTGAGACAGAGTGTTATGGTGCGTATAGGTTCAACAAACTTTCCTGTCGCGCAATAAGGTGCGCATTATATTGACAATACTTTTTAAAAATATATTCACGATTGCATTATATATTAAGGAAGTGATTTCTCGCTCGTCAAAACGACCGAGTATACAGCTGTATACATCCTCGTCTAGTTCCTCGTCTATTTTTTGTAACTTTTAAAAAATATTTTTTTTAAATTCATTAGGGCTGTTATCGATTAAATTAAATTTAATAGTTAACTTTTGAAAAATTACCGATTAATTAATCGATAATTTGTTAGAGCTAAAAATAAAGATTATGACGTCATTAAACTGAAAAATTTCAAGGGAAGTAATAAAAACATGCAATTGACTTTTTTGTTTTATCGAGTTATTTTTAAGACATAGTAATAAAAAATAAGTTAAATCACGTATTTAAGTTTAGGCCCATGGATGACAATTTCAAATTAATTTTAAAAATATAAAAGTAATACATCTTTTTATTCCAAGTGATTCAAAAGTTATGATTTTTTAAAGACCTCATGATTACTTTTTTCACTTTGTTTTCCTTCAAATTGTGTGCCTTTTTTTGGGCATTTTTTAAAAAATGCCCATAACTTAAGTATTTAATTAATTTTAATTTAATTTAATTTTAAAAATTCATTTTTGTTAGGTGATATTTTTAAATAAAAGCAGTTCTATATAACGTCAACGAATTTAAAATTTCGTTATTGTTTATTATGTAAAAAGAGATGGTGTTTTTTTTTATCATTGTCCATATAAAACAGGTTATTGTAAAGTGAACATTTTCGATTCACTATTTTTTAATGGATAAATTTGTACGTAAAAAAACAAAAGTATTATTAATTATTAATAATTAATTATTTATTAAAAATCGAAAAAAAAAATTAAAACATTTTTCTTTAATTTTAATTGCTATTTTATCGATTAAAATAATTTTAATCGGTAAAAATTTTTACCGATTAATCGAGAAATTAATCGGTAATTCCCGCAGCCCTAAAATTCATTATTGGTTGTGGCTGTATGGTCGTATTGATAGTGAGATAGTTTGGCTAAATCGGTGGTCCGCTGTTCAATTCCTCACTGCTGTCTTTTTTTTCTTCTTTTTTTTTTAATATAAAAACAAAAACAATACTACATGAATTGGTTATGAATAAGATTTTTAAAATTTTGTTTTGATATGTTGTTTTTAGGGTTTGGGTTAGGTTTAGTAATAGTTTTTAGGGTTTGGGTTAGGTTTAGTGATAGCTTTTAGGGTTTGGGTTAGGTTTAGTAATAGCTTTTAGGGTTTGGGTTAGGTTTAGTGACAGTTTTTAGGGTTTGGGTTAGGTTTAGTGATAGTTTTTAGGGTTTGGGTTAGGTTTAGTGATAGTTTTTAGGGTTGGGGTTAGGTTTAGTGGGACGTGGTGGTCGAGAGGTAGCGCTCTCGACTGTCATACCGATGATCACGGGTTCGAATCCACACGAAGGTGAGGATTTGTTCTCGCGGCCTGAGGAGTCCCCGAGTCACCCAGCTCCGAATGGGTACCTAACTAGACAATAGTTAGGCGACTGGGGTAATGCGTGACCGCTGCATCACTTGCCAACAGATCATCTCTCATGGTCTGTGGACGCAATTATCTTCTGCATAGAAGGAGCGTCTGTATATCTAAGATAAGATAGTGAAAGTTGTTAGGGTTTGGGTTAGGTTTAGTGACAGTTTTTAGGGTTTGGGTTAGGTTTAGTGATAGTTTTTAGGGCAGGGTTTTGGGGTTAGGTTTAGTGTTAGATAGTTTGAATTTGAATGCACATATAGAATCGCAGGTTCAGTGAAAGGCGCAGTGAATACTTGTAACTCTTCAATTTTATAAACATCATTTCTTACCGGAAGTGGACGAGCGAGTAATCGCTACCTTATATTAAACATGTTTTACGAGACATAACTAGAATTTTGTATTTATAGATTGTTTTGCCCTGCATATTTAAAGTTTTAAAAAAACTTGTTTTTTAACGTTTTGTTTGTTTTAAATTCAATCAATAATTTAATACTTATTTCATACTTATATTATTAATAAATTACTCCGTGTCTGAGATTCTAGTCTGATTGGAATCTTTCATTATCGGCTGACCGGCGCTATACGAGGAGTTGACGAGGGTGTGATTGACTTGATGGGGGTTAATACTTCTGCTCGCTAAATCCTTGGAGTTCAAAAGTTCCCAGACTCCCCACTGGCATGGGCAGATATAAATACTTCCAGCTCTTCATCTGAGTCATTACCAAGTCCTCTCGGGATTTCTACAAGTGACTTTCATATAAATACATGATCTAACGAGGCTTATTTTGACGTCGCATAAAGCAGTGTTGTTTTAGAATGGTGATAAGTTATGGGTGAGTGGTGCTTGAGATGGTGTTTTAGAATGGTGATAAGGTATAGGTCAGTGGTGTTTCAAATGGTGTTTTAGAATAGTGATAAGTTATGGGTGAGTGGTGCTTGAGATGGTGTTTTAGAATCGTGATAAGTTATGGGTGAGTGGTGCTTGAGATGGTGTTTTAGAATAGTGATAAGTTATGGGTGAGTGGTGCTTGAGATGGTGCTTTAGAATCGTGATAAGTTATGGGTGAGTGGTGCTTGAAATGGTGATTTAGAATGGTGATAAGTTATGGGCGAGTAGTGCTTGAGATGGTGCTTTAGAATGGTGATAATATGGGTGAGTGGTGCTTGAGATTGTGTTTTAGAATGGTGATAAGTTATGGGTGAGTAGTGTTTGAAATGGTGTTTTAGAAAGGTGATAATATGGGTGAGTGTTGCTTGAGATGGTGTTTTAGAATGGTGATAATTTATGGGTTAGTGGTGTTTGGAATGGTGTTTTAGAATGGTGATAATATGGGTGAGTGGTGCTTGAGATGGTGTTTAGAATGGTGATAATATGGGTGAGTGGTGCTTGTGATGGTGTTTTAGAATGGTGATTAGTTATGGGTGAGTGGTGCTTGAGATGGTGTTTTAGAATGGTGATTAGTTATGGGTGAGTGGTGCTTGAGATTGTGTTTTAGAATGGTGATAATTTATAGGTGAGTGGTGTTTGAATTGGTGATTTAGAATAGTGATAAGTTATTTGTGATTAGTGCTTGAGATGCGCCATGGATACTGTCGATGTTTTTCTGTGACCTAGTTTTACATTCGGAATTAAGGGGTCGTGTTGGTAATGTATTTGTGTAATGTAGAATAAAGGGATCGTGTTGATGATGTATTCGTGTAATGTAGAATAAAGGGATCGTGTTGATGATGTATTCGTGTAATGTAGAATAAAGGGATCGTGTTGGTGATGTATTTGTGTAATAAAGGGATCGTGTTGGTGATGTATTCGTGTAATGTAGAATAAAGGGATCGTGTTGATGATGTATTCGTGTAATGTAGAATTATGGGATCGTGTTGATGATGTATTCGTGTAATGTAGAATAAAGGGATCGTGTTGGTGATGTATTTGTGTAATAAAGGGATCGTGTTGGTGATGTATTTGTGTAATGTAGAATAAAGGGATCGTTGTGGTGATGTATTCGTGTAATGTAGAATAAAGGGATCGTGTTGGTGATGTATTCGTGTAATGTAGAATAAAGGGATCGTTGTGGTGATGTATACGTGTAATGTAGAATAAAGGGATCGTGATAGTGATGTATTTGTGTAATAAAGGGATCGAGTTGGTGATGTATTTGTGTAATGTAGAATAAAGGGATCGTTGTGGTGATGTATTCGTGTAATGTAGAATAAAGGGATCGTTGTGGTGATGTATTCGTGTAATGTAGAATAAAGGGATCGTGATAGTGATGTATTTGTGTAATAAAGGGATCGTTGTGGTGATGTATACGTGTAATGTAGAATAAAGGGATCGTTGTGGTGATGTATTCGTGTAATGTAGAATAAAGGGATCGTTGTGGTGATGTATTTGTGTAATAAAGGGGTCGTGTTGGTGATGTATTCATGTAATGTAGAATAAAGGGATCGTTGTGGTGATGTATACGTGTAATGTAGAATAAAGGGGTCGTGTTGGTGATGTATTCATGTAATTCGGAATAAAGGGATCGTGTTGGTGATGTATTCGCGTAATGTAGAATAAAGGGATCGTTGTGGTGAAGTATTCGTGTAATGCGGGCCACAAATTTACAGTAAAGTCACTGATTTTGGCCCCTGGTTTTATTCTTAGTGAGAGGACCCTGGTTTAGTCTTTGTGAGAGGACCCTGGTTTAGTCTTAGTGAGAGGACCCTGGTTTAGTCTTAGTGAGAGGACCCTGGTTTAGTCTTAGTGAGAGGACCCTGGTTTAGTCTTTGTGAGAAGACCCTGGTTTAGTCTTAGTGAGAGGACCCTGGTTTAGTCTTTGTGAGAGGACCCTGGTTTAGTCTTAGTGAGAGGACCCTGGTTTAGTCTTAGTGAGAGGACCCTGGTTTAGTCTTAGTGAGAGGACCCTGGTTTTATTCTTAGTGAGAGGACCCTGGTTTTATTCTTAGTGAGAGGACCCTGGTTTAGTCTTTGCAACTGGACTCCCATTAAGTCTTACTAGTAGTCATGAGAAAACCTCGGTTATTTTTCTATGAGAACCCCTGATAAAGTCGTATTAGGAGGACTTCCAGAACAGTTTTACTAGTGGGTTTAATCTTACTAGAAAGTTTAGACATTTGATTTTTAAAAAACGACATATTTTAAACAAATACTTTCAAAACTAAGGTGAAAATATGTTTCATTGACCAAAACCGTCTTTAACTTTAATATTCTTTCCTGTTTGGCCCAACATGTTGACCTTGCCGACGAGTCGGCATGATTTTAAAGAATCGAATTGTTACCGCATTTATCGGCGTATAACACGCACAGGCGTATAACACGCACAGGCGTATAACACGCACGGGCGTATAACACGCACAGGCGTATAACACGCACCTTCATTTTAAGAAGGAAATTTCAGGGAAAAAATGTATACATTATTTCGACGTATAACACGCATACATCTTTTGCCCCCCTATTTTCGGGGGAGAAAAGTGCGTGTTATACGCCGATAAACACGGTAATCAAATCACACTACAAAAACATCAACCAATGCATTGAAATGGTGTCCACCAATCGATGAGTATCGAGCCGGATGTTTTGATTGCTGTGCAGCACACACACCAGTGTCGGCGTGTGGCGCCTATCAGAACGAGATATACTGAGATTAACGTCACAGTTGACGATATAATTTACCCACCGTTGGACTTAAGCGGGTTCTGGTGGCGGCGTTTAAACTAAATGTCTTATGGGAGTCACAATTTTTTCCGATTTCCGGATATTAACTTAACATAGTGCACGGGTCAATGCCGTTTGGGAAAAAATGNGAAACACCAATTCCAGATTTTATTATTATTATTAATTATGGGAGAGAAAAAAATTTAGTCACTCGACACGGACACTCCCATGATTTAAAGCTAAAAAAATCTCCATTACTTATATCCTATTTTGTTCTACAGCGCCCTGACCCAACAGAAACGGACTTCGGTACACTTGGTAAACGACGGATGTAGTCAGTGGCGTCACTAGATGGGTGCGGTGGTGGCGGGCCGCCCCGGGTGACACCAACCCTAGTGACGCCTCTGGATGTAGTGCAGCTAGTAGTGTGCGAAGATAACACGACACAATGGCCGTGAACCTTAAAGACAGATGCACAACTTGTCGTTAAGAGTCGTGTTTAGCGATGATAGCGACGACACTTTGACTTAACCGATAGCCGATAGATTATGACTCCGAGCTGGCTCATTGTTACGCCTGGCGTTTAGGGCTAAACAGCCAGCGCCCAACATAGTTACGCCTCCTACTTTAATTCTCTGAAGTTAAAAAAGTTTCTTTTTTTTATATTTCTAGCCGGTGGCGTACCAACCAAGGCTAAGCGCACGAGAAGAGGGCTAAACGACCCCTTTAACACATTAATGTGTCCATAATTTCAACCCTACAACTCATAAAAATGTGTAGCCCAGGGCAGACTCCCCCCCCCCCCACGCCTCTTTCCAGGGCACTGTTTCCAACACGCCGGAAAATGCACGTTCATTATCGGAATAGACATCAGATATGCCACTAGGCGCTAGCAAAGCTTGATGTTGATTTTAAAAGAACAAAACAACTCAATCACCACTTCATCACATATATTACAGTGTTATCTTGACACGGGCCGCGACACGGGCGATCACCGCCGGCTGCAACAACACGGTGACACGGCTGCTGAGCACACGGCTGGGTCGGCGACAAGCTCCAGGTGTGCTGTCGTCCGTTGTGCGTGGTGGCGCCAAGGCCAGCAGGTGAGTACTACTAACACATAACAATACAGACGCGACTAGCCACCCCCCCCCCCCTTTTTTTTTTACGGTCGTTGTTGTGGGAACTTAGGTCTAATACTAATACACGTTTAGACCGGTAACAGAGCATTAAGTTATCATAATCTTTGTTTACTTTGTATGGAGAGGATTTGGCCATTGACTAAATGTAAAACTGTGACAAAAAATAGTTTGAAATAGCTAATCCTCTGTAGCAATGGCTACACGAATGACTAACTGCTAAGCAATAGGGTTACAAGAGATGCGGGATGTTACTGTTAAAAGGAAATTCTGCTACCCCTCCCCCAAAAGTTTTTCGGTCGTGAGTGCATGTCATGTCCTTACATTGTGCATGGATTCGAATTACACGTATCTTAACGGTAGATGGATAAAATGCAAACATGGTATGTATCAGTTTGGCAAGACGTCACAAAACAAACGAACGTTTCGGCCAAGGCAAAGAGCCGCCTTCAAAGAAACAAATAGAACCGAAACAAATAAAACTAATAATTGGAAATCAAAACTTAGCTGCGGTGAAATCCATAGCCAAAGAGAGCCAGTTTGCATGTTATCCGTCCACTTATCTGTAAGCCTGATTGCAATCTCACACACATTTTTCTTTCTCGACAGCGGGACGCCAGGGCACACCAATAAAATATTTAAATGTTATATGCTAATTAGTTTTGACGTGTTTGCCACAGTTAGAGTTATTAGCGAGTGGTATTTAAATAAATGAAACATTTTTACACAATGTAAATTGAGCGACATCTCTGGTAGGGGGGGGGGGTCGCATTTTCGGTCCATCACGAAGTTCATGTGAGGACATGATAAGAAATGTTAGGTCCATCGATGCGAACCCAGGCTCCGCCGTTGAATCTTTCCGAGCGCATGTTTTTATGTTACTTTCTGTAGCACAGTTCCAAGATCCGGCACTAGATACTTTAAACGCTTAAAGAAGCAACATGTGTGTTTTGAACATTTATAACTTACATTTTCGATAAGAACCTAGACGTATGTGTTGTGAAATTATATGTTGAAAATCAGTGGCGTCACTAGGGGGTGCGATGGGGGCGGGGTGCGATGGGGGCGGGCCGCCCCGGGTGACACCATCAGGGGGTGACACCAGAATGTAAAATTCTATATTTTCCCGTTATTTGGCACTGGAAAACTCGAAGGAGTTCTATGGGTTAAAACAGTGAGGGGATGACACCATGTGCTACCGCCCCCGGGTGACACCAACCCTAGTGACGCCTCTGTTGAAAATGTATGACTATGTATGACTTAGGTGAGCTTTCACGGTTAATGACAGCTCTCAAAGTCTCTTAGCCGTCTTTTTATTTTTACTTTTGTTTATTTTTAAAAACAGCGCTTTGGTTTATGTGAGTCGGAGCTTCCGAGTGACGCCCCCACAAAGAATCCACAAAGAGGGCCCTTACGGGGACCCCAAGACCGCAATGGATTCTGGGCAATCACCAGCAGCCCCACAACCATTTGCCCGGGGATCAGGCGGGAAGGAAAGTTTCGGCCACGTCATCCCAGACCAGAGCCCTCCGCGTGACCAACAAGGTGACGGTTCGTCGCAGGGCACCAAGGGAGCGAAAAACCAGGAAACTTCCGGAAACAACTCGACTGCAAGTTCTTCCGCAGGCGGCGGGATTGGTGACGTCACGTCGCTTACGGAATCGGAACATTTGACCGAAACCGGGAGTCCGACAAAAGGCGCCGAATCGCATGGGACGAGACCCGATGAAGGAGACGTAAAAGAAATTTCGAATAACCTGCAAAAGTTGCCAGATGAGACATCAAATCCCGCCTGCGATACGACCGGGGCAGCGCCGTTGAATGCAGAGGCAAACCGCAATAAGACGGGAGACGACGCTGACGCAGTGACCGAGAGCATGGGGACGATTCTCGGAGACAACTGCCCAACGTTCAAATGTCCGTTTTCAGACCAGGGCATTCAGGCGCCGCCGGATGAGAAATATGGAGGGCCCCTGGCGCAAGGGGCCAGTTCCACATCGGCTGCAATCTCACACATTCCCGAAACGCCCCCTCATAAGACTGAACTCGGCAACTCCTCGGAAACGAGCTGGGCGCGGTTGGGTCGCCATGACCTGGCGGAAAATAAGATGGCGACGGACATCGCCTCCGGCATTGACCGGAGTATGGCAGGGGAGGATATCGTGGTGGTGACCGGTGGTAATGGGTTCTTCGGCCAGCATATCGTCAAGATGCTTCAACTGCGGGCGCCCCACGTGAAAGAGATCTGGGTCCTGGACATTGCGCCGTTTGAGCAAAAACTAGGTGAGTCCGGCATTCTGAAATCGTTGGTAAATTACAAGTTGTTGGCATAAACATAAAAAAATGAGATTTTTACAATAGGGTAATCGATCTTAACACTTGTTCAAAGATATCAAAGAAATCGATACAAACACACGTACTGTAATAACATCAATGGAATCGTTATCATATAATATATTAAAAGATTCTACTTAAACTTTATTAACAATGAAACAATGAAAAATAAATGCGTTAGGTGTGTAAAAAAGAACTCGTATTAACCAGCTGTTTCAGAGCCTTTCTGACCAACACATAATAGATCTGTGTTGACAAAATATTTCAGATCTGTGTTGACCAACATATTTCAGATCTGTGTTGACAACATATTTCAGATCTGTGTTGAACAACATATTTTAGATCTGCGTTGACCAACATATTTCAGATCTGCGTTGACCAACATGTTTCAGATCTTTGTTGACCCACATATTTCAGATCTGTGTTGACCAATATATTTCAGATCTGTGTTTACCAACATATTTCAGATCTGTGTTGACAACATATTTCAGATCTGTGTTGACCAACATATTTCAGATCTGTATTGACCAACATATTTCAGATCTGTGTTGACAACATATTTCAGATCTGTGTTGACCAACATATTTCAGATCTGTGTTGACAACATATTTGTTGACAACATATTTCAGATCTGTGTTGACCAACATATTTCAGATCTGTGTTGACAACATATTTCGGTCCGTTGTTCACAAACACGTTTCAGACATTGTTTGCAAACATTACCAAAACCCCGCCATCTTGTTTCAGACTACCAGCCAACCAAAAAGGTCAAGTCCATCACCGGAAGTGTGACTGACGCCAAGTTTGTGGCCTACTCACTCCAGGGGGGCACCTCGGTCATTCATGTGGCCGGGATCATGAGCTGGGGAACGTTTCCCGACCTTGAGGGCATGGAAAAGGTCAATGTCAAAGGTGAGTTACTCAGACATGCGTTCTTCTATACGTTTGGGAGTAGGGCCAGACAGAAAATCCTTCTCTTCTTTGAAATGTCATCTGTGTATCCAAGCGAAGATCCAATATTTAAAGGCCCATAATGGCATCTATAATAATAAAAGGCAGTAAGTCTGTCTGGTCCTCGATAGCGATTGGTCCCTCAAACTCCTAGACTCCTACAGCCAAACACAAGCGGAGAAAAATTAAATCGTATTTACATATTGATCAAATTTACGCGGACGTTCAAAACTAGTTATTTTTGGTGCAGTATTTTTGTCAACATACAGAACTCTGTTCTCATCTTGAAGTGTGTCACTCCTGCTAATCACTACTGTTACTCCTAGACAACATGCCGCCGAAACGACGGCGGAACGTCCTTGGGCGGGCTTTGTTGCTCGTAAATAGTAATAAACAATTATCATTCCTTTAAAAAAACTCTCTTGTAACTTGCGTTATTGTAAATGTGCTCGACCACCGCAGGGACGCTGAACGTTCTCAACGCCTGCCTCAAGAACAACGTCCAGCGGCTCATCTACTGCAGCACAGTGGACGTGGTCATAGGCGGCCAGGCCATCAGGGGCGGGGACGAGGCCAGCACGACCGTGCCGGACAAGTTCCTGTTCCCGGGCTACCCCGACACCAAGTACCACGGGGAGAGGATAATACTGGGGTCCGGGCACCCGAGGCGAGCCGATGGTAAGACCATTTGTTTGAAGAAGTTTGAAAACCATAATGATAATATGAATCAGAGAAATTTTATAGCGCAGTACTTCCATGGGCTAACAGCGATTCACGTAGAAAATGGCAACACATTTATATAGAGAAGCATTCAATTTAAATCATTTATTTCCCAATTACAGGATACGGACCAGGGGGGAGAGGGCGAGAGGAGGGGGAAGAAGGCGAGAGGAGGGGGAAGAGGGCGAGAGGGGG
>MUZC01001532.1:541486-591523 GCA_002072015.1 Radix auricularia
TGACATTTAGTTGGTGCCAGAACTCATAGGAATAAAGTGACATTTAGTTGGGACCAGAACTCATAGGAATAAAGTGACATTTAGTTGGGACCAGAACTCATAGGAATAAAGTGACATTTTTTTTACAAATATTTACTACACTTCTTTTAAATAATTAATAATAACCAGTTAAAGGTTACTGAACGTATAAACAAATTCTTTTAATTGTTAAGTTAGGTGTGATGGTGTGATGTAATTGTAAAGTTAGGTGTGATGATGTGATGTAATTGTAAAGTAAGTTGTGTGATGATGTGATGGGAATGTAATTTTAGGTGTGACATTGTGATGTGTACTGTTAACAAAGTAAACATCAACCAAAGAGTCAGGCGGGCCCATGCCCTGTGCCTAGTTCAACATGCAGTCTCGCCCTCCCCAATCCCCGCCCCAATTGACTTGGTATCATGACTGTGACGATAATGTGGTGTTGTTCCCCAGGGGGTCAGCTGCAGACGGCGGTCCTGCGTGCCAACGTGTGTTACGGGGAGCTGGACGAGGCCTATGTGACCAACGCCTTGCGGGCCGCTAACAAGAACAAAGGGGTACTCTACCAGGTAGGCAGACTGAACTATGGACTGTGGGCAGGACACACACAAATTAACATCAGTGATATGGAGTATCCCAACTAACAATTTTAACAGGGGCCTTCAAAAAAATTTTTTAAAGAGATAAAATCCCAAAGGATTTTCATAACAGAGACGCCCTTCTTCGAGGTCCATTTATAAAAGAGACTAATCTCCCATTCTTTAGATTATATAAGAACAGCCCTCGACAAGGTTTTGTTATTGCTTTGAAAGCTCAAAATTCCAGTTAAAACAGATAAAAGCAC
Source organism: Radix auricularia (assembly GCA_002072015.1). NCBI lineage: Eukaryota > Metazoa > Mollusca > Gastropoda > Lymnaeidae > Radix > Radix auricularia. The sequence continues at coordinate 542,352 of MUZC01001532.1, forward strand.
TTCTAATGGGGCCTGGTGCATTAGTTAACCTGACCTCAAAATGTTAATGAAGCTGTGCATAGCCCCACCTGTAGGAAGGCTGGCCAAAGCTGTAGGAAGGCTGGCCAAAGCTGTAGGAAGGCAGGCCAAAGCTGTAGGAAGGCAGGCCAAAGCTGTAGGAAGGCAGGCCAAAGCTGTAGGAAGGCAGGCAAAAGCTGTAGGAAGGCTGGCCAAAGCTGTAGGAAGGCTGGCCAAAGCTGTAGGAAGGCAGGCCAAAGCTGTAGGAAGGCAGGCCAAAGCCCAGTAAGAAAGGGATTACAGGCACTCCAATGTTATGATGCCCCAAAGAGTAGAAACAGTAGGACATTATTCTAGCTGAATAACAGCATCTACGTTTCTATGGATGACTGTTGACAGTGACATATTAGTGAGAGATTGACGTGAGACGTAAGCTGGCAATACTTGCATTAGCCCTGACTGATTGTCTAGCTCCACTCACACATAACATTTTATTATCAGATAGGAATCAACATGTTAATAATATATGGCGGTCGACTGAGGTCTTTTTATTTCAGTAACATTCATTTTTTTTTAGATAATTCAAAAATTTTATTACAGCTGGCCTCCCTCAATTCAAAATAATGTTGATGAAATTTGTAAAAAGTCGATCCCAAATAGTGAACAAAAAATATTTCAGATGATTATATAATACAAAACCCCTTTACAATTAACAAAGTAATCTGAGTTCTGAAAATCTCTTCAGGTCGGAGATGGTTCCGCCATGTTCCAGCAGGCGTACGTGGGGAACACAGCCTGGGCTTTCGTGTGTGCCGATTCCGCCATGAGGGAAAACCCCGAACTCAGCAATGAGATCTTCTACATCCCCGACAACACCCCCATCCAGAACACCTTCAACTTCATACGGCCTTACCTGGAGGCCCGGGGATTCCAGCTCTCGAAGAGACCAATCAACTTCCCCCTGCTCCACGGAGCCGTGTCGCTGGCCGAGGTCTTCGTGAAAGGGTTGTCTCCCCTTGTAAAAGTTAGTCTGCCGTTCCAGTCGTACACCCTGGCCTACATCAACACAGACTTGTACTTTAGCGGTTCCAAGGCCAGGAGAGTGCTGAATTTTGACCCCATTTACTCCCCCAATGAGGCCAGGTTGGCATCCATGAAGTATTATACAACAGTTAATTTGGAAGGAGGTCCAACAACGTGAGGGAATTCAAATATAACTATTGAATTGTACTGATGCCCAGACATTACTTTCATTGGACTCGCAACTATTGTCAACAGACTGCAGAGTTCTGGTTCCTGTCTCAGCATTTTCATTCTTGTCTAACATATTTTTTTTAAAACATTTTTTAATGTTCTTGTTTTATTTATGTCCATCTTAAAACAATTTTATATTCAGCTGATATACGCCCAAAGTTTGCATTGTTTTATTTTTATTGAAAAAATAAATGCCATCAAATCTTTCAATAATTTTCTTTTAATATAACCCTTAAAAATTGTTTTCTCATGTCAGAAAGGAAAGATTTTTAAAAACCGTTGTAAACATTTTAATTGACATGTAACTGGGTCAGTTCAGTTGACATGTAACTGGGCCATCTCAGTTGACATGTAACTGGGCCATCTCAGTTGACATGTAACTGGGCCATCTCAGTTGACATGTAACTGGGCCAGATAAAAGAATTGTTTAACCACAAATATAAATTATTAAAGTTTCTCTTAAAGGACTTTCACCCATGACAAAACTGGCTGGTTATGAATCAACTGTGGTTTATATTAATATATCAACTGGGGTCTAAATTAATAAATCAATTGGGGTCTATATTAATATATCAATTGGGGTCTATATTAATAAATCAATTGGGGTCTATATTAATATATCAAGTGGGGTCTATATTAATAAATCAATTGGGGTCTATATTAATATATCAATTGGGGTCTATATTAATAAATCAATTGGGGTCTATATTAATATATCAATTGGGGTCTATATTAATATATCAACTGTGGTTTATATTAATATATCAACTGGGGTCTATATTAATATATCAACTGTGGTTTATATTAATATATCAATTGGGGTCTATATTGATATATCAACTGTGGTCTATCTTAAAACATCCACTAGGGTCTATTTTTAACACTATGAAATAGGGCCTGGCTTAAAATATAAAACTAAGACCCAATGTAAGAACATGTTTACCTGCACAGGGTGCAACTGGGTAGCAATGTCTGGCCAGGTCAGTATATCTTGGGCTGTGACCTCACAGGGTTCAGGAATGGGATTCTTGAGCAGCTGCCTGATTGTGTATTTCAGGGTCTGTTAACACGCAACAATAACAGTCAGCTTACATAAATATCTGGGTCTGTTTACACACAACAATAACAGTCAGCTTACATGAATATCTGTGCACATTTATCTTTAGATGTATGCTTAAATAGCTGTAATTATTTAGTGTGTTAGCCATTGAACAGGGAATAAAAATAATAGGGGTGTACCGGATTCTGGCTCCAGCAACTCCGGTATCCAGCCACTTTTACAAATCTGGCTCCGGCAGAATTTTACTTCATAAATCTGGCTGGCCGGTAGAGCTATAATATATATATAATGGCCCCGAAAATCCGGGATCCGCCTTTTTTAAAAACCCTGCTACGGTTGGATTTCCCTTCATAAATCGGTCAGCGGGTGGATTTAAAAAATCCAGCGCAGTACCCGTGGGCTCACTGCCCTTTACATAAAAATAGTAACAAACATAATTATCAGTTCATTCAATTAAAAACATTCATATTCTGAACACAACATACAAACATAACCCTGAAACAAACAGATTGATGCTAGGCAGGTTGGAGGAGTTGATCATGAGTTGTTTGGCAATGACGTTTGGAGGTGTGAACAGTTTGTTGTAGACGGCATATCCTAAACACAACATACAAACATAACGGTGAAACACTTACAAACGGATTGATGCTAGGCAGGTCGGAGGAGTTGATCATGAGTTGTTTGGCAATGACATTTGGAGGTGTGAACGGTTTGTTGTAGACGGCATACAAGGCGGGTAACCTCAGCAGGCGCTCCAGCTCCACGTTTGGGTTGACTATTTTGCCTGATGTATCAAGTTAGGGAGACGGCAGATGACTTTTGGCAGTTAGCTAATCTCATGCATGTGGGTGCAAAATATTTAGCTTGAAATGATTTAACTCTTAATGTGCCATAAGGTTTTCGGAAAACTTCCGCCTCAGTCCGGTAAGAATTTCCCAAATTGCGATCAACTGGTTATGAAATTAAAATAATTGCGTAAAATCCATTTATATTATAATTGTCATACTGACTTCATCTTTTAGGATAAGAATGGTTATTTTATGTATCCAAAAGACAGTCTTGAGTTAAAAACTATTTTTACCTGTAGTTGAGTACTATTACTTTAGTAATAAAGTATAGCAAAATCACATCTTCAAAAAAAAAACGTAAAAACTTCCCAAATCGAGTGATAACACTAGCGAGGGAAACAGCCGCCATTGCCGGAAATCGAATACATCGTCTTTCACGCACTGAAAAGTTTTTAATTCCTGTAATTCCGTTTCTAAAGAGAGTTCTATCGAGCCGCGCATTATCGCGCTTTGGTAATAACGATTAGGCGCGCATTATCGCGTTTCAACACATTAAGAGTTAAAAAATAAAAATTCATCTGCATTAAAAATAGCGTCTGGAAAGTCGAGGTTTTTCTTATTGAAAGTGCACAAGTACAGTATGTGTTTAAAAATCAATGGGCTCGGAGCTTAAGGATACGGTGATCTAAGACGCTGATCTCTTTCATCTCACGGAACACGGTGATACGCCCCCGAACCAGTATGAGGTCACCAAGGTTGTAGCCCTCCTCTGTGTTTGCTAGGTGACAAGACAGTATGTTGTCATATTTTTCTTGTAGGGACGGGGGCAGGTTTTTGAAAGAAGCTTTCGGCTCAGGAGCTGAGAAAACACAGCACAAACATTAAATTTTTTAGTGGTAACTTCCTTTGCTTTAGACACATGAGAAATAAATGAGACTATTCAGTTTTTGCTAACAATCTTATGCATAAAAGGAGCGTCTGTGATAATAAGATAATATACAGTTCAGTGTAAATATGTGTTTTTGTTTTGTTTTTTATTTAATTTTTAAAAATAAAGATTACAAAGAGTACATTGCAATTAAATTTTATTTTATTTTTTTAAAAAGGGGGGATCTATGCATAGGTTAATTTGGATGTGATTACTTGTAGATTGGAATAAGGATTTGTTGCTATCAGTGTTCAGGTTGGTAATAGATGAAAGAGGATGGGGTTACAGCTTTAATAGAGTTTTATTGTTAACATATTGCATGCAATCAATTAATTTTTGTTTAAACAGATGAATGAGACAATCTCAAAGACTTACCACTTCTTGGGTTTTTCCAGCAAGTGCAGCCAATAACTCCAGTGCCGTCATCAACTAGCAAATATCATTTTAGTGATTAAATGACTTCAGTTTTTTTCTTTGTTTAACAAACATTATTCTAGGCTTGGGTCTATGCATTTTTACATCTCATTGTGACATTGTAAATAATTGCATACACCATTTTTTTAAAATTATGTTTAAATGAGCTCTACAATCACAAAAAGAGGAGTCTAAATTTAGCTTTAATCCATTATTTAATTTATACTTTCTTTTGTTAAAAAAATAGAGGAGCTATATAAATTTACTATTCTCAAAGAAAAAATTCAATATTGAATTGTGGATACATATTCTATGCAAACTTACTGGCATATGAGTTGCATTTTTCTCTTCTGTCCACTCGCACTACAACACCCATTACTTCAACCCGGTTTATTACATGATTTTTGAAGCAAAAAAAAACTGAAAAATTAAGAATAAAAATCTTTAAGATCTATTTATTAAAAAATGAACAAAGAATGATATTTTCTCATTCAGTATGTTGCACCTTACTTATAAAAATATATAAATGTTAATTATTCAAAAAGTCTTTAACATTAGGTAACATTTTTAAAAATTAAAAACTGTATTAGACTATATTATAGCCTCAATTATAAGTAAAAAACATTTATTTTAAAAATTATGAATTTTTGTATGATGATAACTTCTTAAAGTCTTGAAGTAATTGTGAGTTGTTGAACTTACCTGTTTTTCCATCAGCTTGGTGCGTGACGGGACTCTGACTTTGTAAAATATCTTTCACAGTAAGTTTCATACACGTTTTAAAAAGTGGATCTAAACCAACAATCTTTAAGTTAATATTGGAAGAGGAATCTTCACAACTGATCTTTGTCGTGTCACTAGGCCTTTCTAAATCCATTGTCCTGGTGATATCACATTAAAGAGGGTACATATTTTTTTTTATTTTTAAACTAAGCATATGAATTTCTTCAACAATACAAACAACAGAATAATCTTAGTTGATTGTATAGCATCTTAGATTAAGGCATTTTATTTTTAATACAACAAACTTAATGTTTAGATTCACCATAGCTTTAACATAACGTTTGAGTAACTGATTTATTTAAAAAGTTTAGAATCCACTCTTGAACCTGAATATTGATATTTGACAAAAAAATATGACAATAGCCTGAAAATTTGGAAATTAAAAACTGTTGAAAAAATTCTTAATCACTATTTTTCATATTTACTATTTATTTGCATAATGTTACAATTATATATTACATTATACTATATGTGTAGCTATTTTCTTTAAGCTTATAGGTCATTTTCATTGTTGTCAGTCTTCTTCTTCTTCGTTCTCAATATTGAATATTGAGTTTTACGTGCCACGAGTTTTGCGCCAATTGGCCCGTGATCTCCGACTTCAGCCTGCTGTATTTTCTGGATTTGCCTCCATAGCCTTTGGTCAGCCAAGACCATCTGCAAGGCAGCAGTTGTTTTTTGGCAAGTGATGCAGCGTTCACATGCCACGGCTAAGGGTTCCACGCATTACCCCGCCGCTTTTCGCCCATTTGGAGCTGGGTGGGACTCGGGGACGCCCTAGGCCCTGGGAACAAATCTTTGGCTTCCCATGGATTCAAACTCGTGACCATCGGTATGCCAGTTGAGCGCGCTTGCCACTCGACCACCGCTGCCCCCATTGTTGTCAGTGAAAAGCATTGAATACTGATATGGGTGACCTGATCACTGACCACTCACCCTTTTTAATGGTTTAAGTCCCTAGTCCTAGTGCTTATAATGTTTTTTTATTTTTTTATTATTTTTCTTATGAACAATAAAACAAGTGATAGCTTAGGTTTTAGAATGATCATATATTTATATGTAATTAATTCAATAAGATACTTAATTTAACCCTGCACAGTTGATATTAAAATAGATCGTAATCCGGTTACACGCTTTAGAATTCACACAGACAAGTTATTCAGTGGCAGCTCCAGTAATCTGCTCAGAGAGCATAGGGGCTGTCCATAAATGATGTCACGCTATTTTGGCCGATTTTAACCCCCCCCCCCTCTTGGCAAACATTTTCCCAAAAACTTAGACCCCCCTCCAATAAAGCCACATATTTGAAAATGAGCATGTTTAAAATCACTTAATTGTCATTTAAATTTAATATGTATTAAGTATGTGTAGAGATGTACTATCATGCGTGATTCCATTTTGATTTAAATAAATTGTAAGTAATGTAAATGTAAGCAATCAAATAGTTCGGTGAAACCTTTCTTTAAAGTTGCTTGTTTTGTTTTTTGTCACATTTTTTAAACTCCCACCCCCCTGGTCACACATACTCACAAAGTCTCAAATTCAAATGTGTTGCCAGTGTTGCAAGTACATCCCTCCCCATCCCCAATGTATTATAATGTATATTATATCTATAAGTCGTATAAATATAGTACAGTGGAACCCACTTACCTCGAGCTCGCTTAGGTCGACCACCCCATTAAGTCGACGGTTTTTTTTGGAACCGCCAAATTCTCTCTTTGTCTTAGTATTTTCTCGTCGTTTAATTCGATTTTTTTAAGTCGCCGAAACCTCATAACACGAGCACAAAAAAGGTCAAATTTGCCACTTAACATCGGTTAAGTCGATCCACATGACCAATCGCAAGCTTTTGAAAATGTTTCACCAGTGTCTGCTGGTGACGTCACAGCCCACTTGCTTTTTGCTCTGTGTTGTTTTTGGTACCATGGCAATGCGATCAGCTTGCTATGTGTGCTGGTGACGTATTCGACACAGCCCACTTGCGCTGAGACATGTGTTGCTAACTTAAATCGCCAGTTTCAGAGATGTGTTGGAGAAAATTAAAAGTTTTTATCGATAATCGACGTTGGTTTTTATTTTAAATTTGTAAATTTCTGCTGTCAGTTGGTGCACATATACCTTCTGTTGTTAGCAAACATGTATGTACAATTTTATAGCATGCCGATAGCTTCATCAAACAAATAACGGCAATGCTGTTGTGTTAAAAAAACCTTCAAAAACACGTGCATGAACATTATCATTTATTAACGCTAGTGATGGGACGATACCAAAATCATAGGCTGCTTACTGCAAGCAAGGCTCCCCAGATTTTAAAATATATAATATAACAGACTACAGACAGTTTACTCTCAATCTCCCAAACCATTGTTGTTGGTTAATCCTATTAGCATCAAGTTACCGAAGGAATTGTAAGCTGAGGGGATCGTATGGAATAATAAAATGTACCGTGTGCAGTGTCCAAACTTGTTGTCATTGGCAACCATTCATCCTTCAACCTCATTTTGACTATTACATGTACTGTACTACTGCTTTGTTCTCATTTTTTCATTCATAAGAAGTGGCCGTGTGCAAAAGCCATTTAACTATTGGTTAGAATTAGTTAAAATATGTCAAAGTTGAAGGTTCAAAAGTTCAAAAGGAGTACCTAATTTTTTTGTGAACGTTTATATAAGATGATAGTTCTCTTTGAAGTCTTTGTCATGAGTCATATATAGGTCACGATAGACCATTCCGAGTCCAGAAGAGAATGGTTCGGGGACAATGAGGGGATGTGTAGGCTACTTATTTGTGTAGCTTGTAAGGAAAATCAAGCAAGTCGCTTCGAAGGCACAGTATCGCTCAATCTGGGAATCACCGCAAAACGGCGTTATATTTAAACTTAAACGTCTTTAAAAACGAACGGTCTTAACAACCTTAAGAAAGCGTGAAGAAATAGGGTCCCGACATTCCGATACGATTCTGATTAATCGTCCCATCACTAATTAACGCACATCACGTACATATAGAAATTTCAAGCGCATGTTAATATTTTGCCGCCATATTGGTTTTCGCTTTAACTCGATCATCGGTTATGTCGATGCCATTTTTCATTCCCCGACGCCGTCAACTTTAGCGGTTTCGACTGTATATAGTTTATATTATATAAATATAGTAATAAATGGTATTTTTTTATAGTAAATTAGTAAAGAATCAGAGAAAGTCTCAGAAAGTATAGTATAGTAAGTATAGTTACAGTAACACGACACTATTACTATTACTGATTACTACTAGACTACTTGACTACTACTACTACTAACTACTATTAAACTATTATTAATTAATACTTTATTAAACTTTATACAGACGACTACGCTACAGATTCAGATATCATGGAAGTGAATAAACAATGTCAAAATATTCATAAAATTTTTAACTCTTTGGAAGTAGTATATTAAATTCCAATATATAGAACATACATTTAAAATGCATCTACTGATTTGAACACTTTCCGGACGGTTATTTACAGGCATTTCATATTTGTCGCCGCTATTCGAATCTTTGGATTCATGTTTTTATATTTATTAAATAATTAAAAAACCAAACCGGGAAATACCGAAATATATATTTTAATTACTTCTTTCTTTAAAAAAGAATATTTATTTTTATGTATATATGTATAATGTATATATAGATCTATATTACATTTTTGTTACATTTTCTATTGACGAGTCTAAAAGTTCCGTTTCTTATTCTAAATAAAAGCAATTAATCTATATTATTTGGAAATTAATATAATATTTAAAATTATCATTCAGTATTCAGTAAAGCAAAATTTCTGGTTTATATATAATTATATAATATAAAAACAAGAAAATTTGCCTTTAGACTCGTCAAAAGAAAATGTAACAAAATTAAGTATATTAATAAATGAAATAGAATCTACTTAGACTTAGACTTACGACTTAACTTACTGGAGCATATTCAATATTAAAAACTGAGAAGAATAACTCGATTAATTAAATTCATTAAACATTGAAACACTAGAGCCAGAGCATAGAATTATAAAAACCTGTAAAATAGTAATCATGCTTATTAAAGCAATTAATTATTATTTAGAAATACAACACAAAGATAATTTAATACAACCCTCACATGGCATAAGGATAAAAACACCTTTCTTTTTCTTATTCCGTACACAAGGGGTTCCATAGATGACGTCACGCACCTTGGGGGAGAGGGGTCAAACATCTGTGACGCTGGGGAAGGGGGGATCAAGAAATGTGGCACCACATCAACGACAAAAACGCGCATCTTTTTGATAAAATTACCCCTTATCTACCGTAATACATTGCTTGCAATTTATTTAATGACGTTTTCAATGGCTTTAACGCTTGTTATCTGTCAAAGTTCTGACGAACTACAATGTATTTTGATACAACTTTTCCCTCTGAACATGAAACAAAAAAAAATAAAACAAAAATAAGATTATTTGTTTAATGTATCAATGATAGGAAGTTAAATAGTCTTTCAAGTACGCCAACATAATCTACCACATATTCATATACTCTTTCTAAAGCCGAACATTGTTTTTTTTTTTTTTTTTTACAAAATCTTGTGGGAAAGATTGGGGAGGGATCGGCTTATTAGCGGGTCATAGGTGATTTCTGCTGCATGTACATTGAATGTCGGTGTTGTTTATGTAAAACATCAAGATCCTATTCTACATTCTACAAGATTCGACAGTTCTACCAGAAGCTATAATTAATAATGTTAAACATTTGCACTTACCTTACAGGGTTGCCAAACGTCCGTAAATTTAAGGACAGGACAGTTCGTAAAGATTTGTCGTAAAATTGCCTGTCCGTAAAATTCCGTAGAAAAATTCAGACATCCGTAAAAAAAAAAAAAAAAAAAAAAAAAAAAAATGACAAAACGTGGAATCTCAACATTAAAAAAAAATCCGCAAATCATGTTTGTGATATCTATTTTCTTTATTCAAATGTTACTTTTTAAATTGTTTTAATTTAGTGGCATCCCGCGCTCCAATAATAAACTGTAGAGCTTTTCGGACAGCTAGAAAAGTGCAAACTTTAAATCACGCGATAAAATATTCATTGGTTATCAAACTAAACTACAGAACTACAGCTGCAAAAAGTAAAGTATCCATCGACTGTTGAAAAGTTTTATGATGATGTTCTTGTATTTTATACCAATGCAGTCGGTGCAATCCAGAAAATAATGCTTATTAGCAATAGAGTTCCGAAGCTCATGTCAGTAATAAAACCCACTAACAGAATATCGGTGGAACAGTTGGAAATTTGGGAACTGGTCCAGCTTTTTTCCACAAATTGTGTCTCCAGCAGATTTTGATTGTTTATTGACTAACAAGTTGCGGATTTAAGCAATGTCAAGGCCGACGGAGGTTATGGTGCTTTCTGGCATCAAAGTGGACATGACTAGAAATATCGTGAACAATGAGTACAGATTTCCGCTACTTTTGAAGTTAGCACAAACAATGTTGGCGCTTCCACATGGAACAGGCGAAGTAGAACGCGATTTTTCTGCTCCTTGATTCTAAAGACAAAGATATGTAGTACAAAGTAAACAATAATTATGACCGATATAGTTTGCAGTTTGTTTTAAATTGTATAATTTTGTTTACGCTTTCCTATTAATTTTGGGGTCGGCTTACGAGCGGGTTATTATACACTTTAAATACTAGTCTCTTCCAAAAGAGAGGGGTCGGCTTATGAGCGCCGGGTTATTACACACTTTAAATACTAGTCTCTTCCAAAAGAGAGGGGTCGGCTTACGAGCGGGTTATTACACACTTTAAATACCAGTCTCTTCCAAAAGAGAGGGGTCGGCTTACGAGCGCCGGGTTATTACACACTTTAAATACTAGTCTCTTCCAAAAGAGAGGGGTCGGCTTACGAGCGGGTTATTACACACTTTAAATACCAGTCTCTTCCAAAAGAGAGGGGTCGGCTTGGGGTCGGCTTATGAACAACGGGCTATAGAACGAGTATATACGGTAGTTACTGACGTCACCAATGTTCTCAATAAGCTGTGTGGTTGCGCAGCCACGCAGTTTTCTGGCCGACGCAGCGCGGAGGTTTAGAATAACCACGCAGCAAATTTTGTAGTATTGCAGACAAATGGATCCTGTGCTATTGTGCTCACGACTTTTTTTTACTTTGAAGTTGCACAATAACCTTAGAGGGAAAGTTGGCCGCCACCTAGTGGACATTAACATTCAAGTTGCTGGGCCCTATGACCTGACTGAACGTTACGTCATTGTTATTTACTGTAGTTTAAGTTTATGAGTATGGCGAATGCTTTTACAGCAAGAATAACAGTTTGTAGAGCACAATAGAATGTTTATGGAAGTATGCTGTTAGCTTCTGTGTGAAATGATGTGCATGGATGGTGGTTAGGTTGCATTCTATAGCCGTCATGACCTCGAAAATTATGTATTAAGTAGCGTTTTAGTCGAATACCTGCGCCTTTTTTTAGCGATATTGACAGCCCTAGTTACCCTATGATCAAGGATGTACCAGCTTTCGGCTTCGTCAAATCCGGAATCTGGCCATCTTCATAAATTTGTCCTAATCCGGCTCCGGTCGGAATTTAAAATTTTGAATCCCTAGTTCCGATATTAAATAAATTGCATACTTACACTAAATACATATTTAAATGTCACAAAAATGAAATTTGATTCATGCTTGTGTTCAAGTAGAAAATACTTTTTTTTTTTTTTTTTTTTTTGGGGGGGGGGGTGTCAAAGCTTTGTGACGTACTATTGTAGGGGGTCTAGGTTTTTTTTGACAAAGTGTGACGAGGGAGAGGGGTGTAAAAAATCTGCCAAAATCGCGTGACGTCATTTATGTACGGCCCCTCTGCAACATGGGTAATTGAACCGAAGTTGTTGAATGCTTTCCAATCTTCCTATTTGGTAGAGCAAGGATTTAGTGCAGCTATGAACCTCATCACAAAAAACAGAAACCGACTAGACATTCGTGCTCGTAAGAATTAACGGTTGCTACTTATAAACATTTAAATAAAAACTGTAATTCCAAAAAAAATATTTCATCAATTAATGCTTTTTTAGAATTGTAATTTTTTAATATTCATTTATGCAGTGGGCAAGTTTTGACTATAAAAAGGGGTTCATTGGTCAAGAAAGTTTGGGAACCACTGGTCTAAATTGAATACAAGAGACGAAAAGTAAGAGGTGTAGCGTTTAGACGTTATTATTATTATTATTAGTACACCATTGTCAGGCGCAAGTTGGGGAGTCAAAAACGTTTAGAGCTAAATTTGCAAGCCATTTAAAGTGGGACTTAAGGGCCGTCCATAAAGTACGTCACGCTCCAGAAGGGGGGTGTAAGAAAGTGTGACAGTTTGTGACAGGGGGGTGTCCGGCCATGTGTGACGTCACGGTGTTTTATGTTAAATTTTAATTATTTTGTTAATAGATTTTTTTAAACGAAATTGTGACATCCTATAGGAAGGGGGGTTTCCGAGATTTGTGACAGGGGGAGGGGAGAGCTTAAAATGGTCAAAAATAGCGTGACTTATTACTTTATTGATGGCCCCTAATATGCCTACATAATAAAACAACAGTTAAGTTTAGGGCGATAAAGGCAGGGGTTTCCCTCGGGCGCCTTTTGTTTCCGTTTAATATTTAAAAGATTGATATTTTCGGTTGTGTCCAGTGGTGTGGCTATATTAATGGCATAAACATTCCCTCCCATACATTGATAAAAAGTTCTGCCAATGGCGTACTGCTCGTTCACTTAAACTACTACTGTACTTCCTTTGCAAATACAGCACGTAACATTACAGTACATTTAGCTTTTAAATATGAAAAAGAACCATTTAAAAATAACAACAACATGGTTTGTAGTTTCTTAAATATGCGTGACTAGTGCCTTTTGATAATTTGACATTACGTCAATAGTCTATAGTTTATTGAGTAAAGTAAGAGGCAAAGCCATGGACATTGAAACATGCTCTGAAAATTTGAACTTTATATTTGACTTCATTGTTATTTTAATTGATTGACATTAATTCACGTTAAAAAATTTTTTTAGTTCCTGTTAATGAAGTGAAGGGAAGGGGGATTAGCCAAAGCGTTAAAGTGTATTTCATCTTCATATAAATAGACATAAGGATAAAAACACCTTTCTTATCTTATATGCAAGAACTAACACATACACATTTTCTTTCTTCTCGTCCGGTATTCGGGCGTGGATGGGTTGCCTGAAGAAACCAGGAAAGCCAACACCTTATCATCATTTAAAACTCTAATAAGAATACAAGACTAAACACAAACTATATCTATACGTAGGACGCAATAATCTTCTGTACAGAAGGAGCGTCTGTAATATATAAGATAAGATAAATTAAAGATTTTCAAGTGCTAGGCTTCTTTTACAAAAACAATATACCGACTATGACTTTTAAATTTGTTGGATTAGATGCAATAATGCAAATAATATATCAGTGCACGTGGAACTATATATTTGCTTCTTGTTTACGTCAAATAATCTGCTACTCAATCAAGTTTAAATGTGAAAATAATGTATAAATGAATTCACTAAAATTATGAGGTTAGACATCTGAAAGGTACTGTTTTCTGATGCAAATATCACGAGACCGGAAGCCGGAAAAAAAACCGGCTGACCGGTCTACCATTTCCGGCCCTCATACATCCTTACTTGGAAAATCGTCATCAATTTCTTTAAATTTAGGAACCAACTTTGTAAGCCTAAGTATATTGTATGGGAAGTCCACAAATAATTTGATCCCAATTCGCTAAATGAAGGCTTTGAAGCTTATCAAATGCAAATAAAGAATGAATGTATTTTCAACAAACCCCCCCTACGCCTACACTGACACTGCTTACTCAACTTGTTAACATTTATTTATGATTTAATTTTAACTCATCATGGTCAAATACTCACAGTAGTTTTTGTACTCATTTCTTTTTTATTATAGTATTTCTCTAACTGAAAAAAATCTCTAATTATTAACAAAATTTCAATATTAAAGGATATTGCATGATTTTTGCCAAGACGATTGACTTTTTCATATTATATTTATCTTTCTCATTCTCACTTTTACACTGAGGATGTGAATTGAGAAACCTAAATAAATAAAATTGATCTCAGCTCAGGGTATACTCTGCTGTCAATGTCATGCTATAAATATGGATAAACAAGAGCTTTTCCAACCAATCGCTCTCTCCGGATCCCACAAACGTAAATGAGTAAATGATTAATTATTTTATTCGCCACGCTATCCCCAAACACCAGACTTACACTTCAGATTAATTAGAGGGGTATCTTTGATTAGTTTGGAATATTAATATAGACTCTTTATAGTAATAATAGCCATTAGCCTAAAAGGAGAACTTCGGCTAACTACTAAATGCATTCCATGCTGCTTGCTTTTTAGCCGACCACCAAAAAAAACATCTTTACTTTATTATTTTGGTGTTGACTGTTGGCAACCCCGAAATAATTAGTCTACAGTCTACTCTAGACTACTATGGTCACTATGGACCTCTCCTACTTACAATGATGAAGATTGAATAAATAAATATTAAAATCATTAATCTAGTTCAAATAAATGTTTATATTATTTATGTATATAACATGAATTGGAGTCCCATTGTGGCCTTTATTTGGTTCCTTTACAGATATCCATGACAGCTTGATTTGTCGGGTGTTAGCACTGGTATTAGGATCGAAAAAATGTAGGCTGTAATAAAAGATTTTGTGAGTTGTGAGTGTAATCCAATGCTAAATTAAAATAGAAATGGTGATATTATATAATATATAATTTATTACAATCGACACATGACAAAAGCAGAACATCATTTTTTTTAAAGCCTCCTTCCTTTAATTTATCATTAAGTTAGTTTTTATTTTAATTGGAGTCGTTCTTGTCAATTGTCAATATGGTTAAGTTAATATAGTGAATTTAGTCAATCTTTTCACTTATAATTTATTTTTTTATTATTACTGTATTAGTATTGCTAATGATAATAATATTAAAATTTATTTTAACTAGATTAATTGATTAATGATTTTAATATTAATTTATTCAATCTTCATCTTCGTAAGTGGAAGAAGTCCATAGCCATCTAGTAGCAGTAGTCAAAGTATGGCAGGGTTGCCAACAGTTCATACCAAAAAAATTAAGAAATTTTGTTGGTGTTCTCATAAAAAAACAAGTACCTATTTCTTTGCTGATTTACTGCAAATCTTTCTTATTCAATATTAGTATTCTGTTGTCTGTGAGAGTTTGGACGTTATCAACTACCCTTGCAGTTTGCAGCATGCACAACCCAAGAAAAGGGTGTACTGCTACTACTGCAAGGATTGTTACCACTGCAAGGATTGTTACCACTGCAAGGATATGTTACTACTGCAAGCATTGCTACTTCAAGACAAACCCATTCAAAAGCTGGGACAAGGTCTAGTAGGGTAGTCAACAATGTTCCCTTTAAGCTGCATGGCTAGGTAGATATCTGACCCACACAGCGCACCGGCACCAGTTTAGAATTACTGCGAAGCAAATGTTGTAAAATATTGCACATTAAAAGGGTACATGCAACTTTTCAAAAAACATTTTATGCTTTGCACATGGACTAATGAATGAACCTTAGAGGGAACATTGGTAGCCAATATGGTCCATTTGAAAACAATATGCTTTAAAACATTTTTTATTGTGGCTAATTTCAATAAGAAAATAAATAATTTTAGTTATTGCCTTTAAATATTGTGTTGCATCCTTCCGTCTGTGAAAGATGATTACTTTATCATATTAGTTTGCAGCTCTTGGTATGGTTGGAGAGTTGTGTGCATTATCAGGAAATCTTGTCATTTTATCATCAGCATAGAGTACTTTATTTCTAAAACAACATTTGTAGTAATAGTAAATAATAATTTGTCATATTTTGCATTTTCCAAAATTATCCAAATTTTGGAGCAAATTTATTTATATTTTCAAAGCATAACTATCATTTTTAAAAATATTTTAATATTGGAAAAAGCAGTAGCTTTTTAATTTAACTCATTTTTTTCTAACACACATTAATTTTTTTTTTACCAATAATTATTTAAATAAAATACCCTGTACTTCATATATATTTTTTTTTTTTAATTACCGTTATCAATCAAATTTCTATTATTAATTAGCCTCATGAATTAAACATGCTCAACAATCATAACAATTTTTTGGCTTGACTTTTATTTAACTATATTTCTATCGGTTTCTATGAGCCATACATAATATCAATTTTGGAAAACACAAAGTAAAGCATGTCTAAAACAAAAGGGAAAAATGTAAAAACAACTTACAATTAAATAACTATTAGCTGTTGCTTAAAATAGTTTATATATTTACCAATTTTAAAGTAAAAGTATATTATTAATTGATGTGAAATAATCGGTTATCAGACAAAACGACAAGGTGAAAAATCCTTGTCGTTTTGTCATGCAACCGAAATAATCTGATATAAACTTTTTAGAAGTAATTTTTAATTTTAAAAGAATCTATAGAGTTTTTCTTTTAAAATATTGTTAAATTCAATAAAATATGTTGATAATTTTATTTTGTCAATTATTAATTATTTTTTTTATACTTCTTTTCAGTTTTTAACCCCAAAAAGCGGTTATAAATCAAGCTGAGGATGTCTCAAGTTTATTTTTTTTTATTGATGCTTTGATTTAACTGCAAAGCATCCATCACAGTGTGCAGGGAACTTTTTAGTCTAATTTTTTTTTTTGCGTGTGTTAAAATGTCCATCATAAATGTTGATGATGAATTCATCTCCTACGATGAAGTTGAGCAGAAAATTCAGGAGCTTCAAGATAAAGAGAAGTTTAAACTCTGGAAAAGAGATAGCCGCACTATAGCTGCGGCCATCAAACGAATGCCAAAGAGGATTTTTAACCCGGAAGTCAAATACAATGAGCTGCTCTACTGCTGCGTTTATGGGGGGCGGGAGAAGAAAGATGAACTCCGGTCAATGAGGCAGAGGTGCCCTTACCAAATTAAATTTCGGTGCACGCAAGATGGTCAGAGGCTGAGAGTTGTCTCCATTACACCTAAACACAACCATGGCCCGATCGACTTCCCAGAACTAGACATTGAGAAAACAGATGAGGTTAGATGTTGTTTTTCTTAAATAAGCCCACAGAAGGTCCTGTTAATTGTTTTAAAAATTGTGTCTTAATATACCTGTTTTGTTAAAAAAATTGTGTCTTAATAAAACTGTTTTGTTTTAAAAAGAAATGTTTTAGTTTTTAAAAACTTGAACAATGATTAGCACCATTTTTAATATAAAAAAAAAAGTGTCCTATATATAATTAACATGAATAGCACAAATTTAGCTTTATAAGTTTCTTCAAAAATGTAACTCTCATGCAAAGTGATTAATTCTAGCAGTTTCTCATGGAAACTAGAATCCATTTTTTTTTAAAATTTAAAATGTTTTAATGGAATGTCAATAACCTGTATGTAATGAAAAAAGATTTTATTAACCCAGATAACTTCAAGCTCTTCACCACACAGCGATGATGATGATGACTTGATGGCATCCAGTGACATAAACATTGAGAACAGCCTTGATGACTCTTTAGGAAAACCGCTCAAGGTTACAGGAGCTTCAGAGTACTCACCTCATTCACATACCAACCACTCGACTAAACCGTTCTCCAATGTGTCTTTTAAACAACCCAAGGTAGGAGGCTCACATACCAACCACTCAACTAAATCATTCTCCGATGTTTCTTTTAAACAAATCAAAGTCGGAGATTCTTTCTTCCCTCCTAGTATCCTCTGAATTATTACATGTTTAGATTAATTCATCAAAACACACACACAAAACACTTAACTGAAGAGTTCCTTAATATAATTGTATTCATTCTGGGCATTAAAATTATGGAGATATGTTTCAGAAAAATCAACAATTTGTAATGGGTAATTACGAAAAATAAATACAATATTTTCTTTTTGGATTTAAATTTTGTTATTTTTAAAACAGTACCTGTAATAAAAATTTTTTGTATCCTTAGAAGAGCATATAAATATATAATTGTGTCCATTCTTTTTTTTTTTTAGCTAAAAGTTATCTTAGATGTTGATACAGGGATAGACGATTCCCACGCCATCATGTTGGCATTGGCTCATCCAAATGTGGAAATCCTGGCCATTACTTGCGCTAATGGCAATGTCAATGTCGATCTTGTTTGTGAAAACACTTTAAGGGTCTTGAAGGCCTGTAAGAGAGAAGATGTAAGTTTTTGGAAGTAGATTAGCACAAATGCTTGACTGTCTTAAAAAAAAATTTCACATAGTGCTTTAAAAATGGCACTAATGTTGATGTAGTTCTCCACCAAATCTTTTGAGATTAACTTATATTTACTTTATAACTTATCCATGTTCATTTTTTAAAAATGTGAAAATGTTTGGCCTGTTCCACGTGTTGAGCAAAATAATATTAGCATTGAAAGCTGTTTGGTTTCATTTTAAAAAAAATTTTCCCATTCCTTCAGCTTGTCAAAACTACTTTTTGATGAACATTAATTTGACCTTAAAAAATTCATGCCAGACGGTGAACATGACTTTTATGAACATATTTCAACCTGAAAAAATTCGTGCCATACGGTAAACAAGACTTATGAACATATTTCAACCTGTAAAAATTCATGCCATATGGTAAACATGACTTTTATGAACACATTTCAACCTGAAAAAATTCATGCCATACGGTAAACATGACTTTTATGAACACATTTCAACCTGAAAAAATTCATGCCATACGGTAAACATGACCTGATCCTGAGGTTTATCTGTCTGCTGACAGTTTCCTGTTTCCAGAGGTGCAGAATGCTCCCATTTCTCGCTCCTCCTTTATTTAACACCAATTTTTTTATGAACATATTTCTACCTTTAAAAAATTCATGACGTGTGGTAAACATTTGTCGATCCTGAGGGTTTATCTGTTTGTCGACAGATTCCTGTTTACAGAGGGGCAGAATGCTCCCTTTTGGGGAACACATCCCAATTTGAGAACTTCAGTGGAGAAGCTTGGAACACACCTGTTGACTGTTCAGCTATTCAAGCAGAGCACGCAGCCAACGCCATGATCAGGATCATCAATAATAATCCAGGTGATTGTAGCATGATAAATAAAACAATCAACCTGAGAAAACCCCCCAACAGCAGGTGGAAATGTTTTTACTACGTTAAAAAGTATTCTGCATTGCATTTTTTTTAAAAATTATTTTTTCTGGTACCTGACAAAAAATTTTTTTAAATATATTTTTATTATTTAAAAAAAAAATATTTTTTTTATTTTTACGTAACAAAAATTTTAAAAAGCACATTTATCCTTCACCTTTAAATCAATATAAGATTTATAACAAAGACAATTTATTGCATTAAAACAGTTGATTCTAATGTGATAGAGTCAATTTTTTTTTAATAGTGTCAACTTGTATTTCAATACCATTTATTACTATAACATTTTTACTGGATTTTCTTTCACACATACACATATTTAATAATAATAATATGTGTATATTTATATGAGTCATTGAAAATATTAACTTATTGTTTGTTTTAAAAATTAACAGGGGAAGTTACTGTTGTTGCGTTAGCTCCTCTGACTAATTTAGCCTTAGCTATGAGATTGGATTCCACTGTTGGGAGAAAGATCAAAGATCTCTACATCATGGGAGGGAACATTGAAGGTGAGAAATTGTGTTTTATTATGACATTAACTTAAGTCATGTGTAACATTGATGAATGTCTTTCATCTCAGATATTTATATTGGTTTGGGGGGTTATCTCTAATACTTGACATGAAATCTGTGTTTGGAATAGAGGTGGAAGTAAATAGTTACCTGTTGTTTCAAGAGAAGATTATTGATTGGTTACACCACAAAATAAATTTTTGTTCTTTTTTTTTTAATACAAATTCCATTTTGCATAAGTTTTAAGATAATTAGATTTACTAAATTCTCAGAGAATGAAAAGTTCCATGATAGAATCAAATGAAATACCAAATTAAAACAATAATTGCATTTCTGTTTTATGTTAGTTTTCTGCTCAGTGCTCAAAATAATTAGAAAGTCATTTTTTAAAATTAATTTTTCAAAGTAATTAATAAGGTAATTTTAATTTATATTTGTTACTTTTAAATTACATAACTTATTTTTTTTTATCTCTTTCTAAATTCTTTTTTGGTTTCCTCTCACTTTCAAAAAGTATTTTGATTCCTTGAAATCAACTAATGCAAATGCGTGTGACATGATTTTTGTATTGTCTCCCAGCTCGTGGACGTATTAGCACATGTGCAGAGTTCAATTTTTACAATGACCCTGAGGCAGCACAAGTGGTTCTGAAAGAATTCATTAACATTACTATCCTACCCTATGAAGTGTGCAGGAGGTTTCATTTACCATGGGTAAACTGACTAATCTCAGACATACATATGCAAATATCATATTTAGCATAAAATATATTTTATTTAAATTGTTGTTGTTTTTTTTTTTAAAGAAATATTTCGCTTTATTTTAAGTTATGATGTCAATCTTTGACGCCGTCTTCCCTTATCAGGATTTTTTCGACATGTGGACCAATGCAGGCAGCAACGTCTCCAATTTTGTTAGAAGATCCGTCCTGGAATCTGCAAAACCTGGGAGGGCTGCTGGTAGAGAAGGCTATCGCTCGTGTGACGGGTACTGCATGTCGCTGGTGATAGACAGGTCAGTGGTGCTTAGCGCGGAACCTGTGTATTGTACTGTTGAGCTTTCAGGTCAGCTGACCCGCGGTCAGATGGTCGTCGACTGGGACGGCCTCCTCCAACAGCCCTGCAATGCGCTTGTGGTCAAAGAGTTGGACATTGAGAAAATTCAAGGACTTTTCATGCTTATGGTCAGGCCACAGGCAGCCTCACAGCAGACAGTCAATAACAGCACAGTGTTCTTCAAGACAGAAAATGACAGCAATAACAACAGATGATATTTTCCGCTGCGATAACTAGCAATCCATAATTTTCATTCTCACCATTTCTCACCGTACGCATATAATTTGACATAATTTTTTTTTACATTACAATTGCATTTTTGTAAGGTAAATTTTAATAATTTATGGTCCCAATATAATCAATGTTGGTGTCTAGTAGATATTTTATATTAATTTATTTATTATCATGTCTGTCTGATTTAATTCACCGCTTATATGCTGTTTGTTTTGAGCTTGGCTGGGTGCCTGCTGATGGCGTTTGAGACCCATCCATGAATGAAATGTTCCTGTGAAGTTAATACAAGAGACTGGAGGCACAAACACCCCAGAGTCATCCAGGCTTTTCTGGCATGACTTTTGTGCTCTGCGGCTCCCATTTTGTTGGCTTTACGTTGTACAGAGCCTTTATGAACATTTCTTTAAAATGCTACTGGCAGATTCTTCCCATATTTCTAGTATTTTATTGACCGCTGTTAGGTTGCCTATGAAAGACAACTTCTATTTACACCAGAGCTCAACAGAGAGTGTTCCTTTGGGAAATCTTTCAACTGAATTCTCACAAGATTTCAAAGCAACATTTTCTCAATGGAATGAGACAAGCCTTGTACTTAAAAAACACATTTCTTGAAGAACTGTAACTAATGGCAATGCAAAAATTAAACCCTATACTAAGTTAGAGAAAAATACCAATTATTGATCTTTAAAAAAACAACAATAAAGCAGTTTGTAAAGAACATTCCATAAAGGGGGATGGTTTAGAGGAAGGGGTTGGGGGGGGGCAGTTTTCCATTTCAATTTTTAAACATGTTTTGCTCAGGATGTCCTGTAAATTTAGTTGGTGTCCTTTTGTCATGATCAAATCTTAACATCAGGTACAAACAAAAACACAATCTACACTCCTTTTTTTTTTTACTTTGGTATATATCTTTATGTAATCTGGCACAATTAAAGTATCATTGTCCTTTTTTTTTTTTCTTTAACGTTGAAAGGATACTTGTCTTTTTGGGTCTGTAACATTGAGGATAATTGTTTTTTTTACTGCATTCAAACTCAGCTTCTTTGATACTGTCCATTTGCTTGTAGAGGATTAAGAGCTGGTTTGGCTTGTAGAGGATTAAGAGCTGGTTTGGCTTGTAGAGGATTAAGAGCTGGTTTGGCTTGTAGAGGATTAAGAGCTGGTTTAGCTTGTAGAGGATTAAGAGCTGGTTTGGCTTGTAGAGGATTAAGAGCTGGTTTGGCTTGTAGAGGATTAAGAGCTGGTTTGTCTTGTAGAGGATTAAGAGGTAGATTTAACAATCTTATGAAAAACAAAATTCAGGGACCTCTTTTGATGTACGAGCGTCCCATGCTTTTATAGGAGTATGACTAAGTCAACTCTTAACAAAAATTTAATACCTTGAAGATAATAGTTCAGACATTTTTTTAAAATATAATAACTTTTTGTTTTATATTTTACTATTTATTCACAAATTTTAAAAGGTTTCAACGCTATGAGAAAGCAAGAAGCTATTCAAAATTAAGGTGCAAGATTTTACATTAAGAGGTCTCTGATTATGGGTCAGTAGAGTTTGCAGGTGATCTATTGGCTTAGTGATGTATTGTCAGAGTTACTGATAGACCTTGCTAAGGTGCAAGGTTTTACATTAAGAGGTCTCTGATATTGGTCAGTAGGGATTGCAGGTGATCTATTGGCTTAGTGATGTATTGTCAGAGGCACTAACAGACCTTGCAAAAGTCCATGGGATGGTGATGCAGAGGTATTATTTTGTGTAGAAGCCTTTATGTGCAGGTTAGTAGCAGTGCTAAAGGACAAGGTATAAGGAAATAATTTTTTTAAAATAGTATGTTATGTGAGAAGAAGTGTTTAAGAGTCATTATGAGTGTCTTGACTTACTTTTCCATTTGTGACAAAGTGTTTCTACTTAACAAGAAAAATGAGGAGTTTTGCCAAATTCAGCTTCTGATTTTAAAATCAAATTTCGCATGGCATTAAATTTTGTTTAAATGGCTTTCTTCCTGCTGGCATTTCCAGATTCTTTTTTCCTTTCATAATTTTTTTGTTGTTAACATGCGTGACTCAGCTGATAGTGATTCATTAGGTTTACTTTGTTGAAGTTGAAGGAAAGGTTCCGACAGACTAACTAGTGTTTTGTTGTATGGTTGTTCCTCTGGGAAATTAGGGCGATAGGAGATGTTGCCCTGTCACTATGTTACATGTAAGTGGTTGATGCAGTGTGTGTATTTTGACCGTTCACTTTTTTTTTTACTCTACAGATGCAAGTTGTTATCAATAAAATAAATTAAAATTTAAGTTTTAAAAAAACTTCTATTAAAGACTAGATTAAAGATTGCTATGGTAGAAAATATCTGTTCTTAAATCACACAATGCAAAAGAGAGTGCAGAAATTTTTTTTCTAATAGACATCAAACATGCATTAAATTACATTCTATAAAAATCAGTTGGGTACATCTACATTTCTGCAGTCTTCCTTTGTCTCACTTGTTTTTATTTACATTTTACTATCTACTTTTAAAAGAGCATTTATTTTAGAGATGTTGGGGGTTGTAGTGTTGTTTTTTTTTTGTAAATTCTTTTTAATATTATTTATTTGTATACATTGTAATGTATTTTTTATGGGAATTGTTTAAGAAAGAATGTATTTGAAACTGTCAAAGAAAGTTATTTTATAATATATTTAAGTTATCTTGAGTTGATTTGATTGTATAAACTTACAATGGTATTTTGCAAACATTATTACATTAGTTTATTGTATCAAGTGTTATGCCTCTGATTATCCTTTAATAAGATAATATTAAGCTTTAGTGTTTTTCTATTTACCTTGTACACATGCTATTTAAAGTGCTGAAAATCTTTGTTGGTCCTAGTTAATTTTGTTGTTCTTTTTTATTATTATAACTGATTTTTTTAAAATTAACCATTAATTTATTTTTTTCTTAGTTCATTCTACTTTAATGTTATTAATGTTTACAATTTTTATATGATTGTTTTAAAATCTGGTTTAGGAATTGCAATATGAGGATGATTTTGTGCAAACATTCTCTGTATTTTTTATATATTTTTTTTTTTTTTGGTTCATTACTTATCTGTGATGTTATGAATCTAATTGTTTCTTTTTAAGTTTACACTCATTGTTCAGACAATTCAACCCCACAAATTTCAAAAGCTGCCCATCTATGATACATTCTGTGCATTTAAGATTATCGTAAAATTTTCTTTATAATCATTTAAACAACCAGTAATATTATTATTTATGACTTAAGGGTAACAGATTTTGATCAAATAAGAATTTGTGAAAAAATGGAATAAATTAGAATAGTTCTTTTTGCCTGTGATCTTATCTAAGATTGGAATTACATAGTTAATGAGGTTTTGTAATGCTTTATACTTTAATAAAATACTTTTTTCTTTGAAGTGATCGAAAGGGATGAAAATATTTGTACAATCTGTAATATTAATAGCTAGTTGTAGTTTCTTATTAATAAAGTTTGAGAAGGAGAGAAATAATGGCAAAAAAATTTTATTACATTTTTTGTTAAAAAAAATGTAACACCAATTTTTTTGTCATTTGTGAAGCATATCTTAGTCAATGAATTTTTAAAAAATGAAATTATTAATAATAAAATAATTAGGTTCTATATATAAAGAGATTATTTTAGAATAATCTAATACTGATTTCAGTTTAGCTTTAATACTGTACAATCATTTAGAGTTAATATGTGCAAGAAGATATAGAATCTTGTCATTTAGTTATTTTAAAACATGTAATTCAGGCCATTAAATAAGTATTCAATTTTTACAAGGCATGTAATTAATGATTTATAAACGTTAATATCCAATGCTGTTTTAGATTTCATAAATTACATTGATGAAACTGCTGTGTCTTCTTGAATGTAACACAATCAGGGGTTAAACTACGGACATAGATTTTGTAATTGAAATGGTTTCAGTGCTGGATTTAGACTGATAAGGGCCCTAAGCTATTAAAGATATGTTAGTGTTAGTGCCAAATATGGCATTAGCTCATTCATATGATTTTTTTTTTAAAGTGTACATGAATCCGGCACTGCATGTTTTGTAATTGACAAACTATGGTAATGAATATGTGTCTGTTTGCTACAACACACAGATGCTTTATTTATCATCAGGTTCATTTTGTCATCCCCATTCATTACTACCACCCAATCCCCCTCCCNCCGCTCCCTTTTTTCCCCCCCCTCACATACCACCCCCCAAACCCCCCCCCCCCCCCCCCCCCCCCCCCAAAAAAAAAAGATATTACTTTTATGAAAATGAATGAGTTGAGCAAAGGGCTATGAATTCAAGACTAAACTGTTATTAAAATTTGTATTGATGTAAATGGGTTCTAAACTATACCTGATGGCTCTATTACTCTTAACTTTGTAATTTCTGGAATAGGACTAAGAAATACTGCTGGTATTTCATGGTAAAGATACACTTTTTGTTTCACAAAGACAGTGTGCTTCATATGCTGCGTGGTGCTTGATTTAATAGAGTTTATCATGAATGGATCAATAGCTTTTTGTAAATATATTTATATCAATTGTGTGTGTATGTATTTTCATATGTTCATTATCAAGAGTTATGTTGACCTCTTGATGTTCAGTAACAAATTTTTTAAAAATCTATTTCTCGATAGCTCTCCAAATATTTCTTCCTCTTCATTGAAAGATTTTTGAAATCTCAATCATAAATATATGTTGGGGTTTGTTTTTTTTCATGTTAAAAATACATCTCATATCATTTTAGTTTTTTTTAATTTTATATTATTCAATTATTCTTTCAAATATGATGTCATCATACTTAAATTGAATCACTGCCATGGCAATCTAACTGCTTTAATGAGTCGTTTTAGAACTTTGGGACCAGAGATCATAGGTTAGAGATTTCAGTTGCTCTGAATGTTTTGTCGTATTGTTGTTTCAAGTTTATTGTACAAATAGCATCCTGGCTAAGAATAAGAATCTCTTGAATATAAATGACTTGATAAAAGCCTATGAACCAAACGCCTTGCATGTCACAGTTTGTTTGTTTTTATTTGATGAATTAATTTTTTTTTTACTCCTCTATTTATTAAATATTTATAATTTTTGTTTCTTGCTGTGATCTTTTTATTTTAGGTCTCCGGCTAAAAAAAAAATATTTTTTGGGGGGGGGGGGGGTTNGTTCAGCATTAATGTACATTAATTTACATTAATTTATGATTAATTTAAGACCTAGGAAACATTCATTCAATTTTTAAAAATAAACATTTGTTTTCTGACTTTGCTAGGAAAGCTTGTTTTAGTTTGAGGGGGAAAAATATGTTGTTAATTAATGTTTGTTTTCTATTTTTAATCTAGTCGTAAACAGGAGTGTTAGGGTGCCCCTGCTGAAGTTTGCATTTAAAGATTCACTCTCATGTGTAAAAATAGCGAGTTGGGCACGCTTGCTTTATTAGTTTTGTTTTGCTGGTAGTACATTGGTTGTTTTTTGTTCTTTGGCTGTTAGTGTTATAAGAAAAAAGTAATATTTAATCTTTGAGTAAGGGAGTGAATTCAATTGTTTTAAAATATTTTTGCCAAGAAGGATTGTCAGGGGAAAGATAAATGTCACCATTTTTTAAATAAATGTCATTGTTTCAAAGGGGTTATTGTAAATTTTTGCTTCTTGTTGCCCTGTGTCCAAAGAGTGTATTTACCTTGTATTAACTTATTGCTAAATTCTTACTTTTAATCTGACCTTTTGTGTCAGCTGCATATACAAAAGACATCTTGCTAGCCCCAATAACACCATGATTCAATGCTTTTTATTTTAGGTTTAAGCTTTTCACCTGGAATGTTTGATAACAGTGTCAATATTTTATGTTGAATGTTGTGGACTTCATTAAGGGGGACAACTCATCATTTTACTCTCTTTTTGTTTTTGTTTTTCTGCCAAACTCTGTAACTCAGAAATGGTTTCTTAGTGTAGCAGTGGCAAGTCATGTAATGGTCTTGGCAGTAAACCTTGACATGGTGTCTTATCAATAGAAATAAGTTCATGTAAGTCACTAGAACTATCAATTCTACATGTTAATAATCTTTAACAGTAAACCTTGACATGTGATCTTATCTATAGAAATAAGTTCATGTAAGGCACTAGAACTAACTATCAATTCTACATGTTAATATCCTTTAACAGTAAACCTTGACATGGTGTCTTAAATATAGATGAAAGTTCATGTAAGGCACTAGAACTAACTATCAATTCTGTATGTTAATAATCTTTAAATATCTTAAGGCAGGGCCATGTCAACTCTTAGAATATAATGTTCAACTCCTGCTACGTTATGATGCCACACGGTTTCAAATCATGCACAAGTTTCTCTAGAATCCCCTTTCACAATATGTAATAATGGAAAATTAGGCTCATCACTTTTCTGACACCTCCTGAAGTAATTATTAGACCCTGCCCTCACCCCCTCTCATTTAATCGACACCAAACACCGCACCCCTCCCCCATTCCACTCAGTCTTTCCCCACCCCTCGTGGGTTAGGACGGTCCACCCCAGAGTAAGACTATTTGACACCCCAGAGTAAGACTAGTTGACACCCCAAAGTAAGACTAGTTGACACCCCAAAGTAAGATTAGTTGACACCCCAAAGTAAGACTAGTTGACACCCCAAAGTAAGACTAGTTGACACCCCAAAGTAAGACTAGTTGACACCCCATTTTAAGACTAGTTGACACCCCATTTTAAGACTAGTTGACACCCCAAAGTTAGACTAGTTGACACCCCATTTTAAGACTAGTTGACACCCCATTTTAAGACTAGTTGACACCCCATTTTAAGACTAGTTGACACCCCACCCCATTTTAAGACTAGTTGACACCCCATTTTAAGACTAGTTGACACCCCAAAGTAAGACTAGTTGACACCCCAATTTAAGACTAATTGACACCCCATTTTAAGACTAGTTGACACCCCATTTTAAGACTAGTTGACACCCCATTTTAAGACTAGTTGACACCCCATTTTAAGTTTAAGACTAGTTGACACCCCATTTTAAGACTAGTTGACACCCCATTTTAAGACTAGTTGACACCCCATTGTTCTCCCAATCGGGATCTGTGGGATGTTATTGGTGGTTTCATGCCTGACTTAAATCCGACTCTGTTGGTGAGAGTTACCCAGCCAGGGGACAGATCAAATGTTGTTGTTTCTCTTTGTTTATTTGCTCCTGTAAGCTTGCGTTCCATTTACTTTTGTCGATGTGTGCTAAGATTGTTCGTGTCGTCTCGGCCAGAACTTGTGTGCGTGGGTATGAGGTCATGAAAAGCTGCGTCACAAACTGTTGCCATTATTTTGTTATTATTGCCTGTATTTCTGTGATAATGCAATAAAATACTGACTTTTCATTTCACCTTGTTTCCTCTTTGTTGGTTTTGTTTGTTTGTTTTTGTGAAATGGTTTTTAAATGTGTTAATTTAATACACAACAAAAAAAAACAGTGAAGGATTGGAGAGTTCCGAAAGATAAAAAATAGAAGATCCGGTACCGTTCCTGACATCTGAGCTATGCCCTTCGGAGCCACTCACTGATGTTGATATAGTGAATGAAATAAGTACAACATCATAAACTATATGGTACTCAGAGCTACTCACTGATGTTGATATAGTGAATGAAATAAGTACAACATCATAAACTATATGGTACTCAGAGCCACTCACTGATGTTGATATAGTAACGTGAATAAGATAAGTGTACAGAAACCATTGTCTGAGCCACTCACAAATGTTGATATAGTGAATGAGAGCTCCACTGACCACCCACACACAAACATACCCGGTTACGCCACTGATTCCACACTTGTTCCCGAACTTTCTCCCAAACCTTATCGGCTACGGCACCATAAATCCCGGCTCTCTTTAATTGTGTACCGTGGGTCTGAACTCGTGATAGTAAATACCCTCACCTCACCCTCGGGTCCCCTTTGATCACGAGAGAGTGAAACCCTAGCCGAGGCCGTGGGGAGGGGGGCGTAACCGGTCTTGATCGTGTGTTATGAACCGTTGTCAGTGACGTGGACCGTTGGACTAAACCAATGTTTCGGTGTGGAGGGGGGGTATGAAAAAAGAACTTTCCTGTTGCCAACAGGCCCCAGTAATATGTATAGGACAAGAATCCTTGCACTTTCATGTTACGACTGCCCATTAGTGACGTCACTTATATGTCGAAACAAGAGTAAAGGTGGCGGTAAATAGGATAATTGTTAACTAGGAAAGAGGGGGGGGGATTTTTTTTTTAAAAGACGTTAACATGTGTATTATAAAATAAATTATAAATATAAATATGGACACGACTATGGAACCTTTCTATAACAACGTATTTGGTAGATACGACTATGGAACCCTTCTGTAACAACGTATTTGGTAGACATGACTATGGAAGCCCACTATAACAACGTATTTGGTAGACACGACTATGGAAGCCCACTATAACAACGCATTTAGTGGACACGACTATGGAAGCCCACTATAACAACGTATTTAGTGGACACGACTATGGAAGCCCACTATAACAACGTATTTGGTAGACACGACTATGGACGTGGAATATGTTAGGCACCTCGTGGGGTTTAATTACCTGAGCATGGAAATAATGTACTAGCTGTAACGGTACCTCCCCCCAAACACCCACCTCTTACCCTTGTCCCTAAGCCGGACCGTCCTTTCGCTTGGTGTGTGTTTGGCAGAAGGTGGGGAGTCGAGACCTGGACATCACGGCATTTTATTTCAAATTTATTGGACTCTCAATTTTAAAAACAGTGAGTTTTCTTTTACTTTTAGAATTCATGGTTTTGTTCATTATATGTAATATCAGATGTGTTTTAAAGTATACTCACATATAATCAAAACTCACTCTTTGATTAATAGATCTATATAGAAAGGTTAGCACCATGAATAGCATTGACTGTTTTATTTGGAATCGTAGTAATTTATTTGTTTTACCGAACATTGACGTTTTTGGTGATGTTGTTTAAACAACAAAATTACACTGCCTATGACGCTACGAGACATAGGATAAGGAAATAATTATTTAATTTACTATACCAACATGTTCATTACTTTCCGGGATAATTAAGACCAAAATAGTCAAATCTAGCGGTGCATTTACTACAGGCGCTGAATTCTGTTATTTTACACACTATCAGAGGCGTAGGTAGGAGGGGCAGACAGAC
The DNA here is from genome assembly GCA_002072015.1 of Radix auricularia. Classification (NCBI taxonomy): domain Eukaryota; kingdom Metazoa; phylum Mollusca; class Gastropoda; family Lymnaeidae; genus Radix; species Radix auricularia. The sequence continues at coordinate 572,845 of MUZC01001532.1, forward strand.
GGGAGTACCGCCCCTGTAGCTCTTGGTTTATTTTGATTAGTTGTTGGTATTTCCAGACAACAAATTTGTTGTTGTTTCCCTCTCTCTCTCTCTGGAATTTTGTTCTAGACTGGACGGCACTAAAACTATTTTAGTACATGTATATTCTGAACAGTGGCTTAGCTATGGGAGGGGAGTGGGGGGGGACAAAATTTGAAGGGCCCCCAAATTATTGTCCAAATTCTTTTTCACATTAAATATTACGCTACTGCCATGTATGGGGGCTCCAGAAGAGGTTAAGCCCCCCGGGCCCCCAAAAGCCAAGAAATTCTTAGCTACGCCACTGATACTGAATTTTACTCAGATGATTCGCGTTGTTTACATTACTCATGTGATATACTCCGTCAGAGCTGGAACACTTAATTTAACCTCCGTCTGATAAAGTTTCCCTCTCTGCTCAATTGTCTCAGAAATCTCAAGTGAAAGATGGCGGCCGAACGTTTGACACAGAAAGCACTAGAACAACACGACAAGGTCCACCCCAAACTCCTGTCCAGCAAGGAGAGGGTAAGGCAATCAAAACAGTGTGAGCGGCACTCCATAAGTGACGTCACGCGCCTAGCGGGAGATTTGTGACGAGGGGAGGGGGGTGTTTAAGAAATCTGACGCCACCTCAAAACGGGCTGCATTAAATAAAAGTTCCACTTAAATATTTTATTGTTAACAATTTATTTAATTAATGGAGTCTCCTATGGGTTCACGCGTGTTAAAAAAATCGGCCAAAATCGCGTGACGTCATTTATGGGTGACCCCATCCCCCCCCCCAAGCAAAATACTCATTGTAAAGTGACGGATTCTTTGGTCAAACGTATGAAATGTCGTAAAATGATAAGGCGTGAAGAAGGGGGAAGGAGTCAACTCATAGGGAAGCCATTAACTTCATTAACGTTATCAAGTAGACATATTTTTTTATACTTATATCATTGGAAAGTTTACTTGGGACTTTAGATTCATTAATTAATTAAATGTTGATTAAACAAAATAGTTTCTATAAAATTTAGGGGTGTACCGGATTTCGGCTCCGGAAAAATCTGGAATCTGGCCATTTTTACAAATCCGGATCCGGCAGAATTTCACTTCATAAATCCGGCTGGCTAGTATGGCTATAAAATATATTTAAATATAATAGCTCCGAAAAATCCGGAATCCAGCCATTTTCACACATCCGGCATATCTTCAAAAATTTGAATCGGCTATACCTTTAATAAAATTGCAATTTTTAAAAAATTATTTAAGTATTAGCCTATTCTTTGTATTTACATATAAATTTTATTTTTTAAGTTTGAATTGGCTACTTTTCTTCTATAATGGCCTTTCCCACAATTATTATTGTCAAAATTTGTAATGATTGTATAATTTTTCTGAGGCCATTTTAATTTCAACAAAATCTCTACGGTGATCCGTACGTACTCAGGGGATTTAACCGTAACCAACAACTCGTGGACCAGGTTATCTATCCTGTCCTAAATAGAGAGAAAGGACATCCAAAAACCTCCCAATTCTTTGCATTTATTATTATATTAAAAATAAGTGTGAAAATGTTTGCATTCTTTCATTAATTGATAGTAGTCCATATTGTAGAGAACGCCCTTCGAATTTCTTACGTTTAAATTTAAAAAACTTAACCGAATGCATCCATCCAAATGTTCGTTATAACATTAACTACTTTACAGTATTTACACTAACAGTGATGATAGTAGGGGGCGGGGTGGGGTGGGGATGGTGAGCACAGGGTGAATGGAGTCATTTTAAAAATTAAACAACACGTAAAAAATTGTTTGACTATAAATCCCTTGACTGAGAGAGGAAGTATTGATTATGACAATTATGTTCAATATAATTATTATTATAATACGCACGGTGCGACAGAACGGGACAGACCCCTGTGACATCGAGGGCTGGAGTGATGAAACTCCAGTGACCCGTGTAGGTCAACTATAGCAGTCCTATATAGAGATAAACTAAAAATTCAACGATACATCCGATCGATTTGAATTTTTTTGATACAATGCATTGTTAGGTGTAACAACTCTATGTGCAAACTTTCACCTGGATAGGGTCATATGAAGTGGGTCATTTATGACTTATTTTTCCGCGGACTGGCGCGGCCACGACTGACAGATTACGACACGGAGACAAGACAGTGGAGGTAATATAATATAAGTGATTTTTTTAAGTAAAAAAAGGTTTCTGATTTGTGAAACATCATCCCCAAGCCATCGTGTGTGTCCTGCAATTGTTCAGAGTTGTCAGTCAAAGAATATATGTGCAAAAATAAGTAAGTAGTACTTAAGACTAGGACCTCCTCTTTAACTCTCCCTTTATTTATATTTTATATTCCCGGACAATTCTTTTTCAGACCCACTCGTGTAGCCGGGACGAGCTCAGCAACACCCTCAAGGGCAGGTCGAGAATCTTCAGCAGGACGGACTCCACGAGATCCCTCCCCAACCATGACGGGACGGCCAGCTCCGTGGACAGGCTCAACTCATCCAGGCATTCCCTGGTCACGCCCCGTCCGAGGGCGGGGCTCTCCGTTTTCAGGATTGTCGCAGCCGCCAGGGCCTGGAAGAGAATGTCTCAGCGAAAACCCGAGATCCCCGCCAAGCCTGAAATCACAATGGAGAATACGTTCAGGCTGGGCCCCCATCCCGGGGAGACTTTCAAGTCGGAGAGAGTTCAGCCCGTCCTCGGCGATGTTCTAAGGCGATATCTGAGGCACTTCAAGTACTCGCCCGACGGCTCAAAGCAAATGTGCCTCGCGATATCCTCGGAAATCAAATCCAGAGTGAAAGGTTTGGGGTTCCCCAGGTACAAGATTGTATGTCAGGTCATCATTTTCCAAAACAAGGGACAGGGGTCTGAGATTGGCAGTAGGTGTATCTGGAGTCCTGGAACTGATTCTTTTGCGTCAGACACTTTCAAAAACGGACAGTTTGTGTGTGTAGCTAATGTCCACGCAGTGTATTTTGAATAGCTTCATGCATCAATGGGGATTTTCTGTTACTAAAAATTACAACTGCATTAAACAAAATGACACATTGTTTTGTGTACACGCTCTTATCAAATTTTTACAATATCATTTAGATCTATAAACTATAAGTACTATAAGTGCTTATGAATAAACTTTGTTCTTTCCACTTGTTTGTATAATGTTAGTGTTAGGACAGTGGTCCCCAACCTTTTTTTCCCCCCACGGACCGGTCGCCGTTTGAAAATTTTACCACGGCCAAATGAGCTGAGTTTGAGTTGTGGGTGGGGGGGGGGGATTTAGGGACGAATGTTGATCGCTTGTATTTAGATTGTTTTGATTTAATAATTCTTATTTAGTTGTACTTTTACTTTTAATTATTGCTTCAAAATAAAATGCTATCACACCATAAAATTTCATAAAACGAAATTAAAGGTGATTTATTAAGTTTTATTAACAATTTAAATCGCTAGAACGCTTAATTAATGAGAACCCTGTGGGAAATAGGAGACACCCGAAATGTTTTCTGTTGATTTCTTTGTTTTGGTTATGTTGCTGTCACGGCAGAAAACCTCTCTTTAAACAGATAGCATGTCGGAAATGGCGCTAGGGATTCAAGTGCCATGATGGCTATCTCAGGATACTCCGCCATGACTTTCATTCAATTCAGAACAGCGGGAACATTGTCTCGAACGTAGTTTTTAAGAATAATATCATTAATCTCTTTTCTTCTCGCACAGACTTACTAGACCTAGATACGTCTGGTTTGTTGACAAATGATTCGCGGGTCCATTTTTCTGCTCCTATGGTTTTGGTTCACAAATATAGTGCTTATACTTATAATAAATCATCATGCACATCCTTCTGTTAAAGTTAAAGATATCGTACATACACAAATAGTATTCCTTTACTTGTTAACATCTGTAGAGAGCGTATCACATTGATACATCAATCCTCAATCGTGTCTCTAATTCTTTGGCCTTGGCCATTTCCCATCGCCATAATGCTTCAAACTACAGTGCTAGCCGAAAAAGACACGTGTTCTATCTTTTTAACAGCAGCCTCTCATAAAAGTTCTAGAGTATGTCTTCATTAATTTTAATAGTTAATTTCTTTTTAGTTTTCGTAATACGGTAGGCCACCAAATATGATTCTCATATGGGGCCGTCCATAAAGTACGTCACGCTCCAGAGAGGGGGGGTGTAAGAAAGTGTACCAGTGACACGGGGGGGGGGGGGGAGTTAATGGTAAAAAATAGCGTGATGTACTTATGGGCGGCCCCTATAGTGTCCAACATGTTTTCAGTTTTTATTATTTTTTAAAAATTCAAAATACTCCAATGATTTTAATTTTGATAGAAATAGAAGTACAAATCCGAGAAAAAATACAGCTTATTAAAAACAGAAGAAAATAATTTAATGCTTCTTGGCGGCCCGTAACCATTTGTTATACGGACCGTTATCAGTCCACGGGTTGGGGACCACTGTGTTAGGGAATTTACCAAATATACTAATTTGATTTTTTTTTAATGTCAAAGTCAAAGCTCCTTTTTCATAAAAAAAATGAGTTGCTATTACTATAATTGAAAATTTCAATTTATCTTAGATATACAGATGCTCCTTCTATGCAGAAGATAATTGCGTCCACAGACCATGAGAGATGATCTGTTGGCAAGTGATGCAACGGTCACAGGCCACGGCTATAGGGGTTCCATGCATTACCCCAGCCGCCTAACTATTGTCTAGTTAGGTACCCATTCAGAGCTGGGTGACTCGGGGACTCCTCAGGCCCCGGGAACAAATCCTCGCCTTCGCATGGATTCGAACTCGTGACCATCGGTATGACAGTCGAGCGCGCTACCTCTCGACCACCACGTCCCACGTCATGTTTATTAATACAATGGTAAACTATTTGCAATATAAAAGTTGAAAGGTTTCACTCCCTCTAAATTTTTGTTGTGATCTCATATTTCTCAGAGGGTGAATAATGTATAGTTGTGTATACTTGTTATTAAATCCTATAAGTTTAGAAATGCTACCCAAGATCGCCTACAGGCCGCATAATATACTCTGACGGGCCTTATGCATTGTTTGCCCACCTTTGTTAGAATAATTGTATTTGAATAGCTTAATAATTTTTTTTCAATCTCATATCAGTTCATATCACCACTAATACTAGTCTCTACATAAGACTTGCACAGACAATAACAGCAAATAATATATAACAAATTACTTTATTCACATAAATAACTTAGAGGGGGCAGGGGAAAAAAATAAAACCTTTTCTATTTAAGAAGTAACAGTTTATTATTTGCATGTATATAAAAGTGGTACACAGCGCATAATGTGTATGAATAAGAAGACTAGGAAATTACTCTCCAGTCAGTAGAGTTACAATGCATTATCTGGAAAACTTCTTTAAAAAGCTCCTAAGGTGATAATGAGTTTGACCAAATGGTTTACTTTAAAAGCGTTGTAGCTGTATAACCCACTAAGGGAATAATATTTTTTCATTTTAATTTGTGATTTAGAAATCAAGAATCCCAGAGGCATGCATACAATATCCAGCAGGTTTTGGCTGCTTTTTATTGAAATTGTGACAGAGACAATAATTATTTTAACCTTTAGCTTGAAAACAAAACAATACTTTACATTGAGAGTTAATGTCTTCAGCCCCTAAACACTGGCAACAAGTGCCTTTTCAAAAGTTAAAATTTCATAAGTGTATTATATACAGTAAATTTGCCCTTAAACAAAAATTTTTAACAAATAAATGTACTTAAAATTTAATTCTGGATCATAATAGTTTTAGAAATCTAATAATTACCCACAAGCAGAGTCCTTAACAGAACTTTGTTTACAAAGAGATCATATGCATAATTTACTTCCATAAGTATATTTATCAGATTAAAAAAAAAATTGTCCCTTTATTTTGTTCTAACTCCAAAAAATATTTGATAAAACATTTCAGTATGGTATTATAAATAAGATACTGTATTGAGCATTAATTTTATAAATAACTAATGAAATATCAAATAAAATGTTTCACCCACTTAAATTATTTTTAATTTCTAAAATCATAACTTATTAATTAATTAAAGAAAATATGGCATTATCATAAAAAATAGAAAGCTTTTAAGAGCACACTCTATTGATGATGGACTTATGAGAAATTTTTATACAATACTAGGAATACCTTCAATTTAATTTAATCAAAACAATCATCACAATATTTTTCTTAAGAACTATGTGATAAAACTGACGCATCAAAGAAAATTTCTAAAATGCAACTAAAGAAAAGATGCCATGTTCAAATATTTCTAAAAAAATTTTAATATAATTACTTTATGAAGGACATTCAAATAAAAAAAAAATGGAGGGACGCTGTTTAAAGTTCTATTTTAACAATGCTGATTTATTTTTAATTTCAAAGGTTATCAATATAGATCTGCACATATTTTCAACATGTAAGACTGCATAGAGATTTTTTAAAATAATTAACTGAAATATTACACAAACACTAAAAGTAATATTTTGATTTGCGAATACAAAAATATATAGATATTTTTAATGTGAAAAACTGCAGTCTGGAAATTTGAAGCATTTTTTCCATAGTATTTAGATAAGTATAATAATATACTAATAAAACAGTTTTCATATTTTATCTCCCCTCCAAACAAAAACAAAAAAAAGAAAAACAAAGGGGAAACAAAACTTAATGTACATTGTAAACATGGGTATTTACTGACAAACATGCCCCTCCAAAAAATATTTCCCTACTGTCTGACATCTTCCAAAAGCTTTTTTCAGCACACCTGAAAAGGAAAAGAATAATTTACCATATGTAATTTACCGTTTATAAAGTAAACGTTCCCTGTGATGTAGTGAGATGAGCTCAAAACTCACACACACAAAAAAAAGATGAAAACAAAAACAGAGAAACTGGTTAAAATGGTTTTTTGAAATTGAAATAAGCACCTTCGCCCCAAATTTGATTTTTTTTAAATAGCAATTTAGAATAAAATGATCACTATGTGAATAAAATAAAATCAATTAAAATAAACTAAGCCAGATAAAAAGAACAACAAAGCCTGTACATAGATGAATAAATACCTTCAAATAAAAAACTTACCTACTAAAAGACTTATTTAGTTACGCCTCAGCTTTTCCAAAACAGCGTTACTGGAAACTTCTTCAAAGCAACTTCCCTCTATGACATTCTTGCTGACAGACAGACATGACTTGAGGGCATTGAAAGAAGAGGCACAAAGCATCTTTTGCTTTATTGGTGAATTCTCTGGATGCCTATAAAAAATAGCAAATAAAAATATTGTTACAGCTTTTCCAGCAGAAAAGGGAAAATGTGCTAATTGGGAATTTTTAAAACTCTACTAGTGCATTCTCTTTGTAATATTTATTAACCCTTCATGGGGCAAAAGTGTCTGTAAAAATATGGATCTTATGTCATTGTATGTTTCATTTAACCCATACTCTACTAATGCAACCAAATGCGACCTACCACCTCGCTAATGCCCCCAAATGTGACATGACGCATAGCAACGCGCATATATCATGTGACATGGCGAGTGTCAGGGGTATGAGAATCACTGTGTGTGTAAGGTGGTTTGTCTGGGTGAATACTAGGACACTGAGTGATTTGTTGTGAGCGAAGCGCACGAGAAACGTGATGAGAGAACAGTGTGTATGCAAGGACCAGTGGGGACCGGGTATGTTGTAGGAGAGGCAGGTTAGAAAAGGCAAGGGAACGGAGCGGATGTGAAATGCTCTTGGTCAGTGGGTTGGACTGAAGGCATGAGATATGGTAGCGCTTGATACAGTTGTACATATAATGTGACAAGTGGATACTCATGACAATAAAGATTGTTTTAGTAAAAGGACTTGAGTTCAATTACTGTACGCCAGTTGGTGTGTGAGCCTAGGACCAGAACCCTAGAAAACGGTACCTGACAGCGAGAAGCATTGTTACCGTGCGAATACCATCAGCTTTTTAAAAAGTAGAAACATTGATTCCGCTTTAAAAAATGTGTGTGTATATCATTTACGGTTCAAAAGCTGTGTAGCTTAAAAGTGGGACTACATGTGATGAAATTTGAACATGTGGTTTCTTAATATTTTTTTTACAATGGCCTTTCATTTTCTTGGCCTATTAGTTGCTGATTCAACATCTAATTATGCAGCAGTTAATAATTCAAACAATTAGGAGGTATAGACCAAAATGCAATAGACTTTGATAGTGATACTAATAATAAATAGCTCTGATCAGACTTAAATAGTGACACTGATAATAAATAACTCTGATCAGACTTAGATAGTGACACTGATAATAAATAACTCTGATCAGATTGAAGCTAACGAGAGTGATGAAGGAGACACTGAATCTTGGTCAATTTGACCAGTGTTACAGACTAGCTATACAATTTTAATGAAACTATAAATCATTTTCTTCCTATTGACAGCAGTCTCATAGACTTTTTCAAGCTTTTCATGAAGTCTGCCATGATAGAGTTGTTATTTGCTGAAACAAACAGATACGCTGAACCGCAGCAAACAGCCAGAAAGACACCCAGTGGAAGGAGGTGACTAATGAGGACATATATAAATTCCTCTACATCATCATCATAATTAGATTCACGTAACCAATTACAAAATTGTATTGGTCAGTGGATAAGATGTTTCTCAAAGTTTCATGAGACAATAAAACAAAAGGTGACAGACAACGGAGATCGATGCCCAAAAACAGTGATGTAAATTTAAAAAAAAAAACTTTTCCAGATTTATAAAAGCTCCTCAATTTTCTGTTTTTCAGTGTGTTTTGGTATTTTAAATTTTCATTTAGGTGTTTAAAAATAATTTTATTTAACAGGGGGTTGCATGTTCATGGGAGTAATCTCTCTGATTAGTATTTCAGGGGGTGTTTAGGTTTTTTTTGTGCTCAGTAGCAATAGAGTTAATTAGATATGAATGTTTTAAATTAACTCTTAAAGTCGCAGAAGGGTTTGCAATAAAATTCCGCCTCAGTCCCTTAAGGATTTCCGGTATTACGATCAACCGGTTATGAAATTTAAAAATTTGCGTAAAATCCATTTATAATATTATTGTCATACTGACTTCATTTTTAAGGCTAAGAATGGTTATTTTACGCATCCAAAAGACCGTACTGAGTTTAAAACAATATTTACCTGTAGTTTATTACTATTACTTTAGTAATAAAATATAGCGAAAACGTATCTTTGAAAAAAAACGTTAAAACTACCAAAAAACATCGCGAATCGAGCGATAACGCTAGCGCAGGCAACAGCCGCCATTGCCGGAAGTCGAAGACAACATTTTTGAAGAGTTTTTACTTTCCGATATCTCATTTTCAACATGAGTGGTATCTAGGGACGCATTACGACGCTTTAAGGATAGCGGGAAGAGACGCATTACGACGCTTTGCGACTTTAAGAGTTAAATATATTTATAAATATGTTACTATTTTTATGTACAGTGCTGTAAGCCCAGCTGCTGACTGGGGAACAACTGCACTTTATACAAGTTCTCAAATTATTATTATTTTCATTGTTTCACAAGAATTCCATTTGTTTACTTATGGTTTATTCAAACTCAAAAAATAAAAGAAACTCTCAGACACTAATACAGTCGAACCCACTTACCTCGAGCTCGGTTAGCTCGACCACCCTATTATGTGGACGTTTTTTATTGGAACCGCCAAATTCTCTCTTTGTCTTAGCATTTTCTCGTCGTTTAATTCGATTTTTTTAAGTCGCCGAAACCTCATAACACGAGCACAAAAAAGGGTCAAATTTGCCACTTGACATTGGTTATCTCGCTCCCCATGACCAATCGCCAGTTTTTGAAAATGTTAGCTATGATTTTTTTATAACCAAGGGAAGGGACCAAGTTTCTGCCTCACCAGGGTCTGCTGGTGACGTCACAGCCCACTTGCGTTTTGCTCTCAGCGCTGTGTTGCTTCTGGTAATATGGCAATCGCCGGCTTTTGAAATACAAGCAAGTGGCTTCGAAGGCACAGTATCGCTCAATCTGGGAATCACCGCAAAACGGCGTTATATTTGAACTTAAACGGTCTTTAAAAACGAACGCTAGTGATGGGACGATACCAAAATCATAGGCTGCTTACTGTAAACAAGGCTCCCCAGATTTTAAAATATATAATATAACAGACTACAGACAGTTTACCCACCCCCACTCTCAATCTCCCACACCATTGTTGTTGGTTAGTCCTATTAGCATCACTTGCCAACAGATCATCTCTCATGGTCTGTGGACGCAATTATCTTCTGCATAGAAGGAGCGTCTGTATATCTAAGATAAGATAAGAGCCAATATTTTGGCAATATGCAAGCGAGACCATGACATCAAAGCGTTTTCTTAATATTCCGGTCTATAAATAATATAATAATCAACATGATCACTGTTAGCGGAGTTCGGCTAGTGAACAACTTTTAATACTTTTTATTCATTGAAAGCCAGTACAAGAAGTAATACAGCATGCCGCTAATATCAAGTGAATAACGGGCAAAGCAGAGTATTACAAGAAGCCAAATTTGATTTCGGTTTTATGTCAACAGTTTCAAGCTAAGTATGTGCATGTCAAAGGCATTAGACTTAAAATTTACCACATTGATATCAAATTTTATTTTTTAAGCATGAGAACTGAACGCAAGCGGGCGTTGACCTCATGAGACCTATGGTGTCACTATCGGCGGAAGTCGCGAGGCTAAATTTGATCAGTCTCTTGTTGGCATTGTTGGTTCTAAAAAGAAAATAAGGAAAAATACGGACTAGACAGTAATAAAGGCTTCTTTTATCCATTAACCGGTCAGCAAAAAGAAACTGACTTAATAAAATTACTTTAATTTAAAACTTTTAATTCATAAAAATTAAAAATTGAATATCATTAAGGTTTACTTATTTGTTTGCATTTTTTTTTCTAATTCGCTGTTTTAACTGCAACACTAGAGTCGGTACACTATGGGCACTTTGATGACCAAACAAACAACGCGAGGTGAACATTTGATCCATTCTCATGTTGGTTCACGAAACAGTAAAAATATGGACCAACGGTTAACTGGCCTTTTTTTTAAACAGTGTTAATCGGTCCTCAAAAACAAGCGGTCTTATCTACCTTTCTAATTTATATATAATCAATAAATGATGTCAATTATTTATTTTAATTTGTCATTTCAATTTATTTAATCAGATTCTTTTATTACTAATATCCTCATATTTAAGAATTTAACGAAATATAATAAATTATAAATGACTTAAATTTAATAATTTACAATTTATGAATTCTTTTTAGCGCATTTTCGAGAAGTCGAATGCGCTATTGCACCCGTTTTGTCCGTCCGTCCGTCATCACCCTTGATCTCAGCATCCATAAGTCCTATACCCATGAGGTATATATGTTTTTTGTATGTCCTGACCTGCCATTTGTGCATCAACACTCAGTTACTCGATCCGTTAAAAAACCCCGTTAAAACTACCAAAAAATATTTCGAATCGAGAGGTAACACTAGCGCAGGGAACGGCCGCCATTGCCGGAAGTCGAATGCATAATCCGTCAGGCATTGAAGAGTGGTGAGGAAAGGGTGCAAAAGAATTAGTTGTTTTTTTTTAGTTGACGTCATTAGAATATGTGTAAAAGTTTAGAGAGTTTTACGTCATCATTTGTGGTGACTTGTAGTTAGATTAAAGAGAAAATAAATTTTTTTTAAATGTAAAGAAATGACTTTTAAATTTAAAAAAATGTCAGGTATATTCATTACACAAGAAAATTCATAAAAATATGTCTAAAATCTAAACACAATTACTGATAACTACATAATTCTGATATCTAACATAAGTACTGATACATAATACGAAAATGCGCTAACACGTCCTGAATTCCAATAGGGACCAGGCTTAACATGATTTTTCAAATCAATTACTTTCGTTGTATATATTTAGGTTGTTAAGACTGCTTGTTTTTGGTTAACCATTAAAAAAAAAAAAAGACTGGTTAACCGCCAGCCCCAAATGCCTTATGTTTTGAGAACTAACGAAAGAATGTTTTTGCCTCACGCCGTTTGATGGTGGCATCAAAACCCGCTTACCCTGTTGCGTTTAGCTCTTTTCTGCGAAGCCCTCAATTCAGCCAATTAAAAAAAAAAAAGCCAAAGAATTAAGTAAACAGTGCTTTTAAAAAAAAAATTAGGACTTGCGATTTACCATTTTAAATAAGAGGACTGGGTAAAACCGTGTGTTAAAGTTAGTGAGGTATTTTTCCGTAGTTTAAAAAACCCACGTCTCGTCTCATCTGTTGGTCAGGGGGTCATATGCTTTTTTAGCTTTATTTGTCTTTACAAGAAACTATAATTAATATAAATAGAAACAGTCGCTGCCTTGATCGTTGTTCACATCAAACGCGCACTGTGTGTTTCTCTCGTACAGTGCCTCTACCACTCAGCAAATTAAAATTTCTATTGAGACGCTAACGTTCAGAATTTCGTTTGCATTAAAATATAAAACATTATTGCACATCAGTCTTGACTCAGTCAAGTCATGGATGCCGTCTGCGCAGTTTATGTTACTAGTATTATAATTACTAGGCTTAGTATTAATAGTAATATGCAAATTACATTTGTTGTGCCAAAGTACGCATTTAGTGGAGACCCCCCTCCCCCACCCCATACGCAACCATGAGCAAAATGCCATTTTTCTAAGACCCCCCCTCCCCCTGCTTGCATATGGATGGCCCCTTAGGCTAATTGATTTGTGGCGTGGCTTATACTAAGTAAAAGTACTTTGACAGAAAACTGTAAATGTAGTCCAATATGCTTAAATAATATATCATTTTAAAGGGCTTGCCACAAAAACATTCGTTTGTCTTTCTACCTTTAATAGAAGTTGAGTTAGGATTTTTGGTAAATTATCGTACGGATCAGGGCAAAATAAGGTCTTTTCCGGCCGCCATCTTTGGTTGCTATGCAAGTCACAAAGATGGCGGGCGGATCAAAAGTCCCAACTGAGGGGAAAATGCTGAAAATGAAATGGGCCGGGCAATGGAAGAAAATCACGAAAAATAATACACGTTATAAATAATTCTCGAGTTATATCCTTCCGAAATATCTATAGAAAAGCACTTAAATCAGCTTCTTCCATTTAGAAAATCACAAATAAATTTCCAATGCGATGTTTGCGCTACGGTGGCCAATCGGAAAAAGAGCAAGCCTTCAAATTTGCGCGCTTATTGATTATTGCATCACTCGCTATGTCCGCAGTTTCGTATTCGATGATTCGTATCTAATAGTTGTAAGGGGAGGCGTTCCCCCCTCCCCTTAGACCCCTAGCCCGTTTCTTTTTTTATTTTGGGGAGGGAGTACCTTCACTCACCAAACCCCACCCCGTTGTTATTTTATTATTTATTTCAAATTTTAAGGGGAGGCGTTCCCCCTCCCCCGGTGAGGGAGACAACCGAGGAAATAGAACAAAGGGAAGTAACTTAAACATAGCAAACGTACAGTCCTGGACACGACCAACTTTCCGGCCGCCATCTTGGATCCGTACAACGATAATTAGCCGGATTTTTAATATTATTAACTTTTTTTTCCCCACTAAAAACATCCTTAAACTTAAAGAAATAGCCTAAATATGCCAACCTTAAATACTCAATTTTTCTTGGCTTATTTTGTTTGCATCTCAATAGCCTGTGGGCTATTACGACGTTAGCGTCTCAATAGCCACTGCCTTCTATCTGAATATAGGCCTATTACTATTAGGCTACTTACTATAGGCCTATTTATATTATTATACAAACTTAGGTCCCAATTGTTGACTGCAGATTGAACAAAATGGTTTCATGATTTGGTGCTGTTGAAATTAAAATTTGTTTTTATTATAAAAGAAATCTATTTACGAATTACGAAGTATAGGCCTCAGATGAATAGGTCTAGGGTAGGAGGAGTAGGCAGTACTGAGTCTGAGTAGGGGAGGGCTTTAAATTGTTTATTTAAAAGGGTCATTAAAAATGTATTATGTGTAGTATACAAATGATCTGAGAATTTAGGCACATCATTTTCTTTTACACTTTAGTTTCTTAACCCTAAAAATAAGCTTATCTATTAGTACTATTAGCTTACTGTTAATGTTAACTAAGTTATGATGACTAACGTTTGAGGCTTCGCAAAAATATTGTTCCACTTCCGGATCTCCGTGGTAAAATAGACAAGCAGTAGTGGTAGTATGTGGCCAAGGATTAGGTAGGCTGGGGCGTAATGACATTTTCAAATTGTACCTACCAGGACACAAGAATCATTTCACTCTTCTTTGTTCCATCTTTATTGACAAACTCAAAGTCGTAGGCAAGGTATCGAACATCACGGGGAGGAAGACCCGAAATTATAGTATCATAATCACTGTCTTCTTCAGCGGTAGCACTTTTCTCAACTATGATTTTTTTGGAATCATCTGAGAATTTTAATATACAATATTTGAGTTTTGTTGATTTTGCACTTGTCATAGAAATCTGCTGATAAGTTTCTTTGACTTCGTCGGCGATTTTAATACCAGATGACATGGTTGTTTGGGTTAAGAATATCAAATGTTAAACTTCTGTTATGAGAACAGTTAGCCGGCGTGACGGTAGGATGTTCTACTTCCTTTGAAGGTCCCGTGTAAGGAAGATGCGCCCCCTGTCGGTCTTATCGAATAAAACAAATTTATCGGGCTGTATTGTAAAAAGTAACTCAAAAATATTAATATATCTATTTTATTTGAATATAGTAACTTTCAGAACCATAAGTAATTCAAATGACCTCACAAAAATGATTCCCAATTTATATTATTTGCGAAACTGAAACTTTGAACTACAAAATATATATCTATTTTAAGCCTTTCCATAAATGGCTAGCATTACAACTAAGAGAATATTTGATTGGCGGAGTTGATGATATCCTAATAAGGAAGAAAATTCTATGGGTGTTCGCACCATTGATAACTTATAAAAATGCAACATGCTCCATTGAGATTTGGCTCAACGTTCCAACCTTACAGTATATATACAACGCAGATTAGATAATGTTAAAAATGCGTGTAGGTAAAAGTAATAAAACAACTAAAATTGCCCCCTGATCCATAGATATTAATTCATTAAAAATAATGCTTAGATAATTTTAAAAAACTATTCGGGTCAAGACATTCAATAAGAATTAAAGAGGGTTTACACTAAAGGCTGCAAACTTTTTTCTTCAATTAACAGTTTTAAGTGATATTTTAATGTTGTGTGGGTGTATTTGGGTTTTAAAATGATAATTTAAAGGATTTATATTTAGATCTATTAATTATATGAACAATAAATAATAATGGCGGAGTATCCATAATGAGGAAATCAGATCAGTCTATTTTTAAAGTTAATCTGTAAACACTATTGGGTGAATTAAAATTAGACAATCGATTAAAACATATTTTTACAAATAACTTATTATTAGAATTTTATCTTGTCTTTAAAAAAAAAATTAATAGTTGCAGTCATTTGATCGAAAAAGTGTATTAAGGATATCATGAGCTCAAATCCTCAATGTTTCTTTAAAAATATTTCCATACCGCTGTTTCACTTTTAAAACAAAATTTACTTGCCCAGTTCTTGATCGATGGCTGATGTGAGAATACAATACCATGGCAAAATGGATGGTAATACTAATTATGATAACTCGTATTTCCATACTGAAATAATTTTTAACATGACTTTAAAAAAAAAAAGTAGTTTTTCTTCTTACTTTAAATTACTGCCTGGGGATACACTCTAATATCATTACACCCGTAAATCCATTGAAAAACTAATTAAATAAATTGTAAGTAATCAAATATTTCAATGGAAATTTCATTTAAAGTTGAGGTTTTTTTTTTAATGACGTCACATTTCTTAAACACCGCCCTCCTCCTTGTCACACATCGTCACAAATGCGTGACCCCCTCCCCTTCCCTAGGCGCGTGATGTCATATTTGGACGGCCCCTTACTGACCATGGAGAGTTGTTTTTTATCATCGGTTTGGGTAAGCGCATATGCATAGCTAGGAATTTTTCCGGGGGGGGGGGGGCACAAAACACTTTTTAAAAATTTAACTGACAATGAAGATGCAAGCACTTTTGTTGCATTATGGGAAGCCAAAGCAGTTTCTATAAAGGAACAGCTGAAATCGTCATATAGAAGAAAATTTCAAGAAAATCGCAACAAACTGGGTCCCATCATTTCTACAATTTTATTTTGCGGGATGCATGATTTAGGACTTTGTGGGAAAGAATCAAAATCTGGTAATTTTTAGGACGTGTTAGAGCTTCGTGGTGAATATGGAGATGAAGCTCTTGGTAACCATTTGTCAATAATATTGGTTCTTGTAGTGCTAAGTACATTTCGGCAACTACGCAAAACACTATAATCGAAATTAGTGGTTCTCTCTTGCATGAAAACATTTTTCATGAAGCAAATAATTCATTTGCATTTTCTAAACTTGCCGACGAGATAACTGACATTTCAGGCATAGAGCAGATTATCAATTGGTGTTAGATTTGTCAAAGAACAAGATGGGAAAATGAGGGTCATAGAAGAATTCCTGGGATATATTCCAATTGTCGATAGAACAGCTGAAGGTTTAGCCAATACCATCATTACAAATTCATTAGAATTTGTATTAGATATGAAAAAGCTTGTTGGTCTAAGATAAGACGGATGTTTTACAATGGCAGGTAAAGAAGGAAGAGTCCAAACATAATTATAATTCGGAAAAAAAAACCCCAAAAACAGCATTTGTACATTGCATTTCAGACAAACTAAATCTTGTTGTGAACGATTTAAATAATGTGAATGCTGTACGAAACACACTAGGAACAATTAGGTCATTTATACTAATTTATAGGCTAGTATTTTTCCACAAAAAAATATTCATCAAATTATTAAGCTGGTAGCTGTACCCAAAAATTGCAGTCAGTGCATTTAGATTTACTGACAGTACAAAATACACTGAAGAATTGCTGGCTACCTTAGCTGTTGATCGACAGAATTGAGATGAGAGGTATACGGAAATTTTTAGAGTTACAAAAGGTGTTGCAGATGACATGGGTGTCGACATTCAACCTCCACAACAAGCTGGAAGACAAATGAACAGGGAAAATCCAAAGATTGATTTGCCTATCATAATTCATATCATTGCTGGAAACTCGTTTTTGTGTAGAAAATAATCCAGCATTGTCCCGAAAAGTTTTGCATCCCTTTTTGATGACACAGCTATAGAAGGACTCGCAGATAAGGATCAAGGGCTATTGGTGAATCTAACCCATTTGTCAATTTAATCAAGGAGAGTGAAACTTGGTGTGCTATATTGAAATGTAAAACTAGTAAAGGGAAAAAACAGAAACAATGACTTTATGTGAGGTTTTGGATGAAACCATTTTTTTTCCCCATGATTAAGATTGATTTTTTTGACAGCATTGGCTCTTCCAGTAACAACATGCACAATTTATAATTTATACTTTATTTTATTAGTATAGTAACTGTTCGACACTAAAACCATTATTTTAAAAATTACAATAAGTTCATCAGTTATACTTGCAGATATAATTCTTTTTATGTTTGATATATTTTCATTGTCTTCAACTTCAATGTGGTAAACTCTCAGGAAATTTAGTTCAATTTTATTGTAACAACTTTGAAGACCTTTTTATAAAATTAAGGGGCGGTGGGGGGGAATGCCCTCCTTGCCCCCCTTTGAATACACCCATGGGTAAGCGTGCATATTGCAGCAAAATTGAAGATCGGGACATGGGTCAAATTTTGAGACACAAGGCCTATAGTCTATAGATAGGGCTACCATAATTGCCAGATTGAAAAAGAGGACTATAAATTTTCATCAAATACGACCCTGTTAAGTCGCGGTCGTTCAGGTCCATACTAATGTAATCGCGATTTAGGTGAATCGCGATTTATCGTCACTTAGTACAGATTGCAGGGCAACTTATTAAGCGATAAATAAAGGATGCAAATGCAAATAAAAAAACGTATTATCTTACCTATAATTTATAATTAATATTTAATTTAAATTAAATTAAGTTTAAACTCACGTATTACAAATTTCAATACATATCCTGGGACACTTGTTTTAACTCTATATATCAAAAGAGCTTTAATTATACGTACGTATTATAATATATTATTATTTATTGCTATGTTACGTCACATAACTTGGGAGCCATGGAATTACAGCGACTTAACCGATTTCGCACAATAACGAAGTGCGACTTAACGGGATCAAACTGTATAAAGTGTTGTACCAATAAAATTAAAGTTAAACTATATAAAATAGTGTTCTTACTTAATTATAAACTTGTAATTAACTTAGTGTTTAGTGCACCACACTATCTGACTGAAAAGAAACCGTAATTATTACCAAATTACTTAAGTGTAGTAAAAACAGTATGGAAAGTATCTTATGCCTATGCTGAGTCATTAATCATAAAAATGGTCTGCATTTGAGCAAATTGACGTTGAGATCATAGATAACAGCAGGTGGTTTACTTGAGACGGAGAAAATACCGGACAAAAGCTTTTTTTTTTTAATTTCTGGAAAGCCGTCCGGACGGGGGGGGGGGGGGGGG
>MUZC01001532.1:591531-677088 GCA_002072015.1 Radix auricularia
GAGGATAAAAAGAGGACTGTCCGGGGAAACCCGGACCTATCGTAACCTTAGCAAGACCCAAATAACAGGTGGACAAAGCAAACTAACTTAATACTTAATGGAATTAATTTAATGCGTTATGTTATCCCACATTAAAATGTTGCCCGTTAATAATCCCGGCCAATGTGGACAATCCAAATATAGGAGCATGACTCAATCTGACAATATCAATAATAATGTTATCATGCCCATGCCTATGACTATGACAATAGCATACAATGACTAATAGTGTTCTGGAAGATCAATGTTTGGGGCCTTACTTCTTGTAAAAAAAAATGTTTATTTTTCGGCTTTATTTACAACCATCGAACCGAATGATAATTACTAATTTACTGTTAATGTTTTATTCTTTACATAAAACCTTTTAATAATTATTAATAATGTTTATCAAATTTATTAACCTAAAAATAACGTAGATATATAATTATGAAATTACATGTATGTGTAAATGTGTGTAGCAATATGTGTGCACGCGCGCACTGGTGGGCTATAGGTATATTGTTGTTTTAAAAAAAATATGTTTCCTACTATAATTTATACTATAAAATAAAAATAGTAACTAGATAACTATTTATTCTATTACTAGGTTTAGTCTATGTGTTGAAATGGGTTGTCGGGATTACTAATAGTGATTCTCAAACTCAAACGTTTCCTGGCAATCAGTGGCGGCGTTAGGTTAGCGCGGGGCCTAGTGCCAGCAATGACCCCGCGGGGCCAGAGTACTAGTAAAGATCGCTAAGCACCAGTATGCTATGGTATTTAAAAATATGAAATATCTTGATTATTGTGTAATTTTAATACCGCGTGTCACCTTTTTATTAAAAGTTGTAACGGTGTAATGCTTTCAAAGACGTCTAGAGCTACGCTACGGAATTTGACCTTCAAAAAGGATTACAAGAGTGCCTCTTTCGTTTCTTTACAATCGTTTCCAGCATACGTTCTACCATCCACTCTTTGGTTCTACATGTATAGGCTATTAACCAGGACAAGACATGTTCAGGACCGAAACGCGGGGCCTACCTAAGCGCGGGGCCTGGGGCAGTCGCCCCAGTTGCCACCCCCTAACGCCGCTCCTGCTGGCAATGCCTGATTGGGCATATGGCCTATATAATAATAATAATAATATAATTATAATCTAAAGGTCCTGAATGACTCTCTATAGTATATGGCAGACAGGCATGCATACACAATGATAATACACATTTTATAACATACATGTATTTGAAAAACTAAATGAAAATACAATGTTTGCATATTTAAATTACACGATCTGGCAGAGCCCTGCATTGCCCAATACTATTCTATAACTACTGGTAAACAATCAATATATTTACGTTGAAACTGAAACGAATTCCATAGTTTTCTATACCGGTAAATATACAAAAATCAATGATATGAAGTTCTAAGTCTTAGTTATAAAAGTTTATTTTTATGTATTAAAACTATCCTGCAGCCAACATTTGAATTTGAGAGCAGCACGAGATTTTCAACATTTTTCCTATCCTCTATCGTCTATTTTCGTACGAAAAGTTTTGTTTGTTTTTAGATCTATTTTTAAAACATTACAGAAGATTATGCGCAGAAGATTCTTGCATCCTACTTTCTTATATAAACTGGATTTAGAACATACAGACTATACTGATTTAAGTTTAAGACTAAATCGTTAGTTAGAATTACTGTGAGTAATCTTCTCGTGGTTTAAAACATTAATGATTGCCCACCACCAAGGTCTTTTGAGGTTTCTGGGGGAAAAAGAAAAGAAAACGTCTTTGGATAAGTTTTATTAAGTTCCAGTTATTGTTACAAGTGATAAAAAGTTAGAAGAGCTAGATTTTTTTTTTTAAATGCTAATCAATACACATTTGGAACCCAAATGATGTACCTTGATTTACTGACGCTCAGGGCAATAACTCAATATTATGCTTGAAATTCAAACCACTAACTATTTGCTGCGTCCTTCCACGAAAAGTTAGAAATGATATACGTAATACTTATAAATTAATATTACTAGCATGGGTCATGGGTTGGCGATCGACTTAAGTTTTTGAACAACAATATTTTAAAATGTATTTCCCACCCCTGTCAAGCTACAGATTATTTACATTTACATCCACAATATTTAATTATCTTTGATTTTAAACAAATACAAAAGCTAACAAGCTCTTATCGTGCAAGGGTTATTTATAGATCGTTCCAGAGAAGTCAGCCAGTCACTTCAGTCAGAGAAGAAGAGGGTGATTATATTATAAATTATAGTGCCCCTAAAACTGAAACCGTGTTAACTTATTCAAGATTTATATTTTTTATTAATTATACATTTACATTTTACTAAATTTTAACTATTTTTTTCTTCTTTTTTTTCTGTTTAAGAAATGTTTAAAACTCAGCAACTACTTAATGATTTAATGCATGAAAAATAAAATTGATTGTAAATTAAAATTTTCTGCACAGTACAGGGACAAGGAAGTAAAGTGTGTAAGGGATTTTCACAATAAAATAACAAAGAAAAAAAGAAAGAAGAAAAAAAACAACGGGGACACTTTTGGCCCTGTTCGTTGACATAAGAATGATGCCAGATTGTAAAATGAAATTAATATAAAATTATAAAAATTGTAATGTTCAGTAAATTTTTTAAAATAAATTATATAGACATTCACACGTAATTGATAATTTTGATTACAACTTTAAAAAAAACTCTCCTTAGTAAGTTAATTAAATTTCTTGCTAACCGGAGATGTTAATTTTTAGATGGAACATTAATTTTTTAAGTTACAAAACACAATGAGTTGTGGCTAGAAATAGAAGGCTACTCGGTGGATTTGTTGATGTTGATCATGAGACTGAGTCGTAGCCCATGTCCCATGTCTACATTGATCATGTTATCTAATTCTATTGGGCGAAACCAGTTATTATTATTATCGTGTTTGAAGATTTAAGCGTGTACCAAGGAATTGCAAGAGATAAACGTTTCTGTGCGCTTTGAAAAGTAATTATTTTCACCTTAAAAATTTGCATTTTTAAAAGAAGTGTGCCTGAACTTGAACAGTTTCAGTTAGTTTGTGAGTTTAGTGACTAAGTTATTGTCAGTAGTCAGTAGCTGCCTGCCTACAACTACAAGACACTTAACTCTTAACACTTCTATACTACAACTAGTATTAGTTCTATTAGCCCAGGGGTCGGAAAACTTTTTGTTTAAGATAGCCATAAGCACCACATATTTTGAAAAGTAATTCAGTAGTTCTTAAAAGAGCCATTCCATTCATAATTCATTAATGAAAATGAATGTCATTGTCATTAGTTTAGGCAGGCTATGTTTAAAACTTAAACTTTGAAACTAAATATTCTAGTTCCAGTAAATGTGTGCATTTTGTTTAATTTCAACACTAAAAACTACTAAAAGTACAACAATAATTAATCTTTTTATAATTTAATAACATTAACAACAATGTTATTATTATTAACTTTGCTATGCTGATTTTTAATATGATTAATATGCAATTAACATGTAGAACAAAGGCAAGGCAAAGGAGTCTGAATACACGTTTTAGTTTTTAAAAAAATATAATTGAACATTTGTCTTAGAGTTAGAGCCAGGACCAGATGCATCCATCAATAGAGCCACATCTGGCTCGCGAGCCATGGCCATGGTTTCCCGACCCCTGTACTGTAAAGCCTGTAGTTGTAGCCTGTATAAGCCATCTGGCTCGCGAGCCATGGTTTCCCGACCCCTGTACTGTAATGCCTTTAGCCTGTATAAGTATAAGCCAATCTATTGAATTGCTCGTTAATCTAATCTTAAGTCTTAAGTGGCTTAATTAATACTAATACTGTAGTTTAATAAGTTTGGTATCTAACAACACCAATTTCACATTTCTTGTTTAGAAGTCTAAGAAGGGGAGTTATTGAATGTTTAAAGCCCCCTGCCTTACAATTACATTTACCTAAACTTAATAGTAATTTATAATAGTAATAGACTATATATATTACATATTTCATTAAAGATGTTTGACAAACTTTATTATTTTTGCCCCATGCTCATTTTGCTTACAATTTTTTAGAGGTAATTGCACCAAATTTTCTGGAAACATTCACAAGCTACTTTGTTAGTTTTGTTTTTAGGACTCGGGTCTCCATTGTGCCACATTAAAACATTGCGTCAGACAAACTTCTATTACTTTTCTTAACAAAATGTTAATAACATCAAGGGTCAAGGGACCCAAAAGTCATTGTACGTACTGACTAAACGGACTAAGCTATAATGAGCCCATTTGATCTCCAGGATTCAGTGGGCTCATCCAACATATATGTGGTATGTGCCATACCCATAGTACGCCCATACCCATATTTTTCTTATCATAGTTGGGGTTGTCAATTTAAACATGATCTTGTAATGCTAAAAAGTTTTTATTTAGTGTTTATCATCCAGTTTTGTGTTGACTTTAATTGATGCCTTTTATTTGAATATGCTGAAGACCATAATAATAATTAATAATTTGAGAATTTATATAGTGTGGTACCCTAGCTATCAGCAGTACTCACTGCCCTTTACATAAAAATAGTAACGCACACATATTCATAAAGGCGTTCAATAAATAATGTGTACACGAATAGGTCACTTAAGCTACCATATTGGTTTCAAAATTTTTTTTAAAAAAATTATTACCGACATAACTTCTCTACAGTTACCTGACTAACTTTAATGCAGATGGACATTGAGTAGCTTGTGTATCACCTCTGGTCTGCAGAATTCCATTTGGGAAAAGCTGATTTCTTCAGCACCCTCAATTACAAACAAGTTTAAAAAAAAATATTTTTCTTGTTCAAACTTAAAAAATGAAAGGTTGATAAGTCATACGACACAACACTAATTGTCATGTCTATTCTTTTTTTTTTCTACAGATTACTTTATATCACGGGATAAATGATTTATGTTTCAAAAGCTTCGGCAAACTAAAGGTTTCTGAGCTTGTTATTTGATTAAAATGGAGGACATAAGCGCTACTTGAAGAACTCTTTTTAAAATGATTGAATTTATTTAAACAGCATTAAATCTAAAGAACAGCATTTTTGGTGTTCAAAGGATAAAAATGTTGGCTACTAATGGGCAAAACAAAAAGAAAACATTTCACTTGGATGAAACCGATCTTCTATGCAAGAATGGATGCGGCTTCTATGGCAACCCTGCCTGGCAGGGATTTTGTAGTAAATGCTACAGGGAGGTTTACCAAACCGCACGGCAGGCACAGATGCAACATGATGCTGCCAAGGAAGCCTCACAGACGACAGGTGTAATAAAAAAGTAAGCAGAAAGTTTATTTACAGATATATCTGAGTTTGTGTTATTTAAGAGAGTGAGTCTGTCTGAATAAACAGTGGTTTAGATGTAATTTTTAAAAATTATTTTATTCAAATGCTGAGAAATAATTTCTTGTGTTTTTATAAACTCATTGCTATTGAGGGCCAGCTTTACGAGGATGGTGTTTTTTTGTTGGTTTTTTTTTGTCTCTTTAATGAATTGAACAATTCAACAGTTCCTTCAAAGCATGGAGAAAGAGTTACATCCATTAATTAGACCCTATCCAAAATGTTAAGTAAACTCGTAAAAAAAACAACAGACTTTTACATTCCACTTCTCAAACACTATCTGTGATGTGGAAGAGAAAAAATTCAAAGGTTATGTAATATCAGTCACATGACATAGTCAAATGTTAAACAGTTTTGAACTGTAAAATTTACACAAAATTAAACAATTCAACAGGCATTATAAGTGTTTCATTATTCTATTACAGGGTCACTGGACTTGCTGACGTGAAAGCTTCTTTCTCAAGATTTGAGGAGAAGAAGACCCAGCAGGTCAATAAACGCAGCAACACATTCAAATCATTCCTAAGGAAAACACCAAATAAAGGTACCATTATCAACATTTTAAAAAAATTTTAGCATGTCCAATAAAAAAATACAGTTAATCTTAAAAAATTATGTTTCCAGGTGAAAACAAATACATGTTAATTTTGCAAAAACTTATAGCTTCAACATTAAAAAAAAAAATTTAGCATGACCAATAAAAAATACAGTTAATCTTAAAAAGCTTTGATGTTTCCAAGTGAAAACAAATACATGTTAATTTTGCGGCAACTTATAGCTTTATTCTGTGTCTAGGAGAAAAGGCTAGGTTTTAATATGAACAATTGAGAAAAATAAGCCCTCGTATCTCATAATGAATTATTAAAATTAGTCCTGTAATTTATATTTTTAGAAAATCAACCGCTTGTTAAAGAGCCTAGGCGAATAAGTGCAGAAAGTCAGAAAATCGGAGGAGAATTTGCTGAGTTTCTTAAGTCCATGAAAAGAAAACCGGCTGCTGTGGAGATCTCAAAATTGGTGGGTGTTGTGCTTTTCCTTTGTAACATTTAACTACTTCTATCTCTCTACAGTTCCTGCTTTCTTAGTGTTCCATTAGTTGAATCATTATTTTTCAAGGACTCATGAGGTCTTAGATTTACAAGGCCAGGGATGCAAGCCTCTTTAGGGCCAGGTTGAAGTTGTATAGGCCCAACAAGTGTGGGGCATATGTATATTAGAGACCTGTGAATTAATATGGGATATTGGATGTGGTCAATTATCTTAAATTTTTATAAACTTCAATATAAAGTACGGAAACCCCCCTTTTTTTTAACTTGATGTTGAGTGACTAGATTTTTAAAAATAATTTCTGTTTGGACATGCTATCTTTATTTTGTTAGAGTTTTACTTTTTATTTTATTGCCTTTTTCATAAACATTTTTAAAAAAAAATTATTTCACCATTGAAACCTTTGTGGTTTAAGCCACAGTCCCAAACCACTTATTGATTTCTTCAACCTTGCTATGATAACAACCAGATGGTCTAGCAATAAATGATGTGATACGAATTAAAATACTTTCTCACCTTATGTGCAAAAATTTAATTTGAAATCAATAATCAGGTCTATATTTTGAAAAATCTTCTTTTGTGTCCTATAGACAACTTAGATGAATTACAACACAGTGGGCTATTTAAAGCAAGGGTACTATTGAATGTTGATCAGTTTTTCATATAAATTTAAAGTACAACATAACAGATTTTATTAATGCTTCTCAAATAACTCTCAGGTGTTTTGAAATTTAATCATGTGGTTCTCACCTCCACATCTGGGCTGTTTTGCTTTGTGAAATTTTAAAATTATTTTCTACTTTTTGCGTGTTTTTAAATTTTTTTCATACATATTCTTAAATTTTTTTTATGCACTTCTCTTCCTCTTATATATTGCATACTCTTTAGATGTTTTTTTTTCATGTGTCTTAGCTGTGAAGCTAATCCTTGTGTAGCTCTCGTTTATGAATGTGGAGCTTGTTTAGGAATGGAGAGGGAGTATTTTAGCTGTCTAAGAAATAAGCTAATCATTTTATAGGAAAATTCCCATGCCTTATGATTAAGTCATGCAAAGCCCATGCCACCGCTATTTGCAATGAACAGCTGCCCACCATCTATGGTGATATAAATATATACTACTAATTGCCAACTGCAGGGATTCATATATTTTTTACTAACTGTCCTTGATGGGTGTATAAATATTTAATATGCATTCTACACAGGTATATCATTACAAAAGCCCTTACCAGCTCTACTCTTGTGTTATTGTCGTTTACCAGGTGCCTCCTACAGATTAATTTAATGATTCATTTAAATGTAACTGTTAGCTTTTGAAAAATTAACGGTTAATTTTATGAATTAATCGTTAATTTTGATTTAAGCCAAACATCTCAAGGGAAGTAACAAAAACAAGTAATGTAATTTTATTTTATAAATTTTTAAAAAAAGTTTGGCTCATCAGGAAAATGATACATAACAAAGTAAAAAGTCTTCTGTGCAAAGTAGCACAGCATCCATTTTTTGTGCAATATTTTACAAAATTTGCTGTGCAGTAATTCTAAAGTATTGTGCTGCGTTGGTCAGTTATCTGCGTAGCATCGCAGCTGAAAGGGAACATTGTCGACAAAAATAAGGAATACATCTCCAAACTGAAACTTAATTGAGGTCGTCAACGGCCCTATAGAGTGCATGTTGGGTTGGGGTGCACCAATGAATTTTATAAAGTTTTGTTGACATGATGCATTTTCTATTTCTTTTTTTGTGTTCAGGTTCGTGGGTTTATTGAACGTATTCAACATAACCAAGAACTGGCCATTGAAGACCAGTCAGAGATGGTGCAGGATTTTTACACAAGTTTGTCAGATAAGCTCAACTGTCTGCCGGTTTTCAAAGGTAAACATTTTTATTCTCATTAATCATTCAGCTTTAGCAATAGTCTTAATTTTAAAATGAAAAAAATAGGATTAAAACTAAATTTAAAGAAATATCTCGCATTATGACATAAGCATGATTTCTAACTTCAAGAAGACAAAAAAATCTTGCATTGCTTTACTTCAAACTAAAAGGGTAAATGAAACAAGATGTCATATTTTAAAAGTAAATATTAAATAATTTCATTAGAAATAAATTTGAGTTACAGAGACAACTTATAGAAATTATATATTACAATTTTTCCTTAAAATACAGAATTAAATTTTTAAAAATTTTCATCCTGAGTTATATTGAAATATTACAGAGCCAGGAAATTATAATTATTGAGCACTAAAACTTTGCTTTAAAATATTATATTTTGGTTGTAAATTTAAAAATAAAAGTGAATTTAATGATAAATATAACATTCCGTTATTTCTGTAGGTTTCAGTCCTGATGTCATTGATAAGGTGATGGACTACACAGAGCGCTACATCTTAACACGCCTCTACCCTTCCATCTTCTGCCACCCCTCCACCAACGATGAGGAGAGGGACCTGGCCATACAGAACCGCATCCGAAGTCTTCACTGGATAACAGCTGCTCAGCTCGATACCCTCATTAATGAAAATGACCCAGCAATCCGGCATGAATTAGATAGTGCAATAACAGGTAAATTTAGAGTCCACGATAAAGTAAATAGTTAATGATGTGGGGGGAAGGCAAATAAGATAAATATAAATTCTAGAATATTTATATTAATAATTATGTTAAGTGCTTAACTCTCAAAACTGAAAAAATGTAAACATTTTAATAGATACTTTTTAAATTTCTTGTTTTTATTATTCTTTCCCTCAATCTTCAAAAGCCTTGTTTGTAATTTTATATATTCTCAATTCCTTTTTACTGCAATTCATTGTTATTTTAAACAAAAATAGTGCACAAATTGAGGACCAGCACATAGCAAATCATTACGGGAATTTTCAATTCTTATTTATGTGCACAGATATCATAGAGCTTGACTCAAAACGAGCGACTCAAGACAAACTGCAGTGTGTCGTCAGCTGCAGCAAGCATATATTTGAGGTTCTGCGCCAGTCCAAGCAAGGTCCGGCCAGTGCCGATGAGTTTCTGCCCGCCCTCATTTACATTGTCCTGAAGGCTAATCCCCCTTTGCTCCAGTCCAATATTCAGTACATCACCAGGTTTGCCAACCCGACACGCCTGATGAGCGGTGAAGAGGGATATTACTTTACTAATCTGGTGAGTAGACAGACATAACCCCATCCCCTTTTTTCTGTCCTTACTTACTTTTCACCTCCTACTTACCTGATTAGAAAATGAAGGAACTGGGATGAAATTATTTCAACACTAAACGAATTAACATCACCCAATAATAATCACAACAATAAACCCGTTATTGCTACTATTTAAAAGAAAGTCATACATATGTACATAACCAGTCTCACAACCATTCATATTTTTTTATTAAGTCAATCAAGGCAACAAAAAGAATATACTTGTACATCATTCGTAGAGCTGCTTTGATTGACAGGAACTTAAAATGTTGAACTGGTGACAGTGTTAGTTCAATTTCGTATTAAAATCTAGAAGTATTTATATCGTTGTTTCAATATTTGTAACTAGAAGTAACATTTTAGTGTATCAATATCCACCACTGTTATTTTAATTAAAGAGTTCCTGAAATTGCAGAATGATCTGAAAAGTTTTATGAGTTTTAAAAAGAATCCTCCAGTATCTTAAAAGCCCATTAAATTTTAAAATACTTTATTAAAATACAGTATATATGCTATACTAGTTTATATAGCTTGTTCGTTCATAAGCCGACACCCCCTCTTTTGGAAGAGAAAAGTATTTAAAAGTGTGTAGCCCGCTCGTAACCTGACCCCCCAAAATAATAGGACTGCCTAAACAAAAAGTACATTTTTTAAAAACTACAAGCTAAATCGGTCATTATGATTGTTTACTTTACTCTACCTATTTTTGTCTTTGTGCTCTTTGTTAGGCAAGTGATACCGGTATTTTTATTATTTTTTTCTTTGGTAAACAGTGGCGAAAGCGCGTACATTGTAAACAAAATTTGTAAAACAATTTATTAGAACATTCACAAAAATAAATAAAATGATTAAATAAGGTAAGCGCAGGTGTTTAATCATACTTTATAGCTCCTGGTAGAGCAGTCAAATCTTGTAGAATGTAGAAATGGACCTTGACAACTACAATAACAACACGAATATTCAATGTACATGCAGAAATCACCTATGAACCGCTCGTAAGCCCACCCCCAACTTTTCCCCCTAGATTTTTGTTCAAAAAAGGTTGGCTTAGAACGAGTATATGTGGTCAATTTTTTAAAAAATGAGATTGGGAATTAATAATGCCGACAGTCTTTTTTTTTTCTTGCCACCCAGACTGATGTCACTGATATCAGTTTTTAGCAACTGGCTTACTATCTTTAATTTGGAATTTTCATGGAAATTTTCTATTTTTCTCCTGGATATAATCCTGAATTTTTAAATTAAATTTGGTGTAGAAGCCTTATGTAATATTGATCTTATTGAATAGCAATGAAAAAAAAAATTAATTTGTAATTTTTTTTACTTTAAAAAAAATTTCAGTGTTGTGCGGTGTCATTCGTGGAGGGCATCAATGCAGAATCTCTGAACATAAGCCAAACAGACTTTGACAGGTATATGTCTGGGGAAGCTGTCCCACCTGGCTCAGGAAATGAACAGCTCTGCAGAGGCCTGCAGTTGATGTACGAAAATCTGAGAGAGCTCGCCCAGCTACGCCAGCGCCAGGAGAAGGTCATGGCTGAGGCCCTACAGCTCCAGGCAGACATGAACGAGTTCAAGGAGGACTTCATCCGACAGGTGGACAGAACCAAGGAGAACAATCCTTGGATGGTTCGGCCCAGGAAGGTCAAGGTGGACCCTGATGCAGAGCTGTCGGGAAATAACAGTAACCTCCCTTCCCCGCTCACTCCTCTGCGTGTTCACCTGGATGGTTCTGTTGCTCAACGAGGATGCAACCAAGGTGGGCCTGATGGTGAGGTGGAGGAAATGGCAGTTGATGTCGGTGTGTTAGCGGGTGGGGCTAATGAGGCTGACAATAACTTGGTGGACAATAAAAGTGATATTCATGATATTCTTCTTGGAGACGCCAGGTTGCTGGAGGTCAGTGCACCTGGCCAAGGTGGAAATAATGCTCGTCCTGACGAAGGTGTGTGGGAACCAAATGAAGGCGTTTTATCTGGCAACGTGAAAATGGAGCAGGGTTCTGATTAAAATTTTATATGGTGTACTTGTACGATGTCCTGTCAAACAAGTCTTAATTAAAGCAGACTGGCGTTGTCTTATGAATACAGTGCACAGGTTTTTTTCTGACGAAGGAAATCATTTTCAAAAGAAAATTACTTTACTGCAAACATCACCTTCTCCGTGAGTTGTCCACCATTATCATGATGTTCAATATCAACCAGTCTTTCCAAAATGTTCATCATTTTGTTTCTAATTTATGTAATCTTGATAAGACTGATGATACTTATGGCATAATTTAACTCACTGAGCTAAGAGATAATTGACAAGAGTTATTGTAAAAGAGTCAAGATTTGATTGAGGCAAAGCAAAGGAAAATCTTACAAATCTGTCACCTGCATTCTCTCCCTTCTCCGCTTTTATAATTTTTGTTATCACCCCTTTTGACCCAGCAAGGATTTTGTCCTGCCATGTGATCAAACATATGACCATCCCATTTCTATTGTTAATGACTAACAATCACATGATCATCATGTGGCTATCAGTGCTTGTTTCAGGTGATATCATTCACCACAAGATAAGCTGAACCAAAATAATTTTCAAAGAAATGATTATTATTATTATTATTATAATAATTGCAGTCTCTCCCACATTATGTTTCCTTAAAAATAAATAACTTTTTAAATGATTTTTTTCTTTTACCTCTGTTATCTGCTGTCTTCTGAATGTACTCTTTGGCTTTGATTCCTTTGATAAATTCTTGCTTAAGTTTTGCAGTTGTGAATTTTATTTGTTATGATACAATTGTTTAATTTATTTCAGTGACAGACATAATTTTACTGTATGGTTCTCAAAATTTGCCACGGGGAAAAAAAATTCTTTTTGCTTTTTTTCATGAAATGTAAATAAATATACTTTGTTTTACATGGCATGGGTGGTGTATAATTTTTTGTTCTGCCATTTCTTTCTGAAATATGTATTACTATTTTAATTTCAAATATAGGTCTAATTTTATAAAAAATTGAAAGGAAATATGTACCGTTTAGTTCTTAAATATTTATATGAAATTTTAACTTTAAGTTATGCTTGAAACAATTAAATATTAATTTTTAAAAATAAATATATATAAACAGCAAGTCTCGTCCTTTGATTATATAAGTAATCAAAGGACGAGACTTGTTGTTGCATATATTTCTTTGAAAATTTAACTTCAATATGTTTTTAGGATGTTAAAAGTGGTTCTATGTTTGTGTGAATGTATACAGATAGGAATATGTTTGTAGCAGTAGCAGTGTGTAAATTTAAAGAGAAGAGGTTTTTTTGTAGCTGGGAATGTTCAAAGTATGTTTTTTACCTGTAAATTTATCAACATAAGAGTGTTGGCCAAATGAATTTTCCTATGGCACATACCCTGAGATTAGTTTTAATGTGCCAGCTGGGAGCTTTATTCACAAAGTGTTGTGTTGTATTTTTTCAACAAAATCTTTGTATTTTTCTTTATAGGGCCAAAATAAATATTCTTGTTTGCTGCTTAAACTCGCTCTTATTTTAAATAAATTCTGGGACACGATAAATGTAATCTTGAAATAAAGACAGAGCAATTTTTTAAAAAGCATGCCTTTCTACCAGACAACACATGGAAATAAAATAAAAAATATTTTTACTGGTATCCCAGATCCAATTGGTTGCAATCCTCTGTGGACTCTTCAGTGCATTAAGTGGACTTTGCTTACACAAAGACTGGGAAATATTCATCAGTATTCAAATAATTTTTGGAGGTCTGCTGGAGAATGCAATAGTCCTGTTAATTGTTCAGTCTCTTTTTCAATTTCAAGTCTAAATAAATCTTGTTTACTTCCAACACTTTGAATTGGGGTTGCCCAAATTTCACCTATTTTTATTTATATTTTCTGATATGCTGCTATAAAATTTAGCTCCTATTGTGCAATTACCTTTATTTATTACTTTTTAAAAAACTCATTAAGAATCAAGAATCTGTATCATTGTACAACTCTTGTTTAAATTAATTTGTTCTGTGTCAAGACGGGGTTGAATAAAAGGTTAAATATTAAGTTTGAATATGTTTTGAAAAGTCATAGTCAGGCTCTGATGTAGTCATGTATACTGAATGTACAGAATAACTTCCTAACACTTGGTGTACACAGTACAAGTCAGTTCTCCTGTCTAACTTTCCATGGGCCTATTTGATATTGTCAAAAGTTTTTATGAGAAAATATTTTATATATTTTTGTTTGTGTTTCCAGTCATTTTGATGGAGGTTATCTTAAAATGCAGAGATAAATTTTGATGAGAATAAAAAAAAAATTAATAATAAACATTGATGTTTGGTCTTAAGTAGTCATAACTGATTAATTATGGAATCCAGTGGAAAGTTTGGTGAACACTAATTTAAGTTGGAGTGTGGGGTGATGTAGACCACATCAATGCACCCCTATGGAGTGTGGGGTGATTTAGCCCACATCAATGCACCCCTAAAATGTCAGTATTAATCTCCAACACATGTGCTAATATTTCCTGGAGGAAAATTTTGTATAAGTATTTTATGTATACCACATCACCATGATGATAAAAAGGCAGTTTCCCAAACGTTCTGTATTTAATTTTGAAAAATGAATTTTTCAGAATTTTGTCACTCGCCATTTAGATGTAGAGCTCAAGAGGAAGTGACGATATACTTTCTCGTGTACAGTGCCACAGGAAATCCTGACTGAAGCACAAAGTTCCAAGTTAAGTCTCACAGTCCTCCCTTTTATTCAACTAATGAACATCCCGTAAAAACAAAGTTTCTGACTATAAATCCCTTATATATGAGACAGAACTAAACGTATTGATTATGTTCAATATAATACACACAGCGCGACCAAACATTTAAAGACTGAACCCTTGCTTTAAAACACGGGAATGTGGTCATTGATGGCTTTAGTGAACTCCGGTGACAATTGTATGTCAACTATAGCAAACGCTACATAGAGATAAACTAAAAATTCATTAATTTAATTACGGTACATTAGATTGATCTGAAATTTTGATACAATTCATTGTTAGGTGAGAAGTCTATGAGCAAATTTTTAGCTCAATGAAGTGGGTCATATTTTACTTTTGTTTTTCCGCCCGCCCACGACAAGTCAGTGAAGTTAATATAATGGATTTAAAAATAACTATTACACAAGCTAACAAAAAAAGCTGAGACAGGATAATTGTACGTTTATTCATTGCACCTCAAAATAAAAGGTTGTGTTTTTTTTTTTAATTTAGAAGGAAACTGATTTACTTTAAAAAATCAAAACAAATTTGAATCTCTAGCGGAAACTGAATCTAAACACACATGTGGTAGCTGCTTCAAATATTTTCTTCAGCTTTAAATGACAGATCAACAACAAGTTTATTAGCTAAGGCAATTTTGCTAAGACTTACCAGCTGTTGATTTTGTTTAGTAAACATAAAAATAACAAAAAAAGAGCCGGTATGTGACAAGTCACAGAGACAATTACATTCTGATATATATTAAAGATTTAATCAATGATCAGATAAGTATTTATTTTAAAATGACATACATTTCAAAGAGCAACAAACGCATTCAAATTAAAAATCTTCTTACATATTATAATTATTACTACATAATACATATCAATGGAATATGTCCGTGTAGATCAACTCTCACATATAACACAACAATGGAGGATATTCTGTCTAATGTTTTATAAGACTAACTTACACACAATGATAGGAATGAAAACAGCTCCCTGCTCAGTCATGTTTGTCCAATGCATACTTGACATTTTTGGTTTATGAATTATCCTAACTTTTTTAAATTATGGCAATATACCTAACTGAAAATTATTACATTAACATTAAAAAAAAATATATGTCACATTATAGAGTAGTAAAGTTCCCATTTCAGACCACGATGGCCTATGTGGCAAGTGAAGCAGCGTTCACAAGTTTCTATAGCCATGGCTACGAGGGGGTTGTGTGACCAGCACAATGCCCAGCCGCCTTCACTTCCCCAACTTTTATCAGGTACCCTTCGGAGCTGGGTTGACTCGGGCACACTGTTAAGCCTCGGAAACAAGACCCTGCCTTCAACGAGATTCCAACCAGTGATTCTCGAAATACCCGCTGCCGCTCAACCACAGCACCCCTTATGTCACAATGTGATAAATGTCATTTATACACAGAAGAAAACTCACACATTTAAATTATACAGCAGTACACTGGGTAACATTTTAAATACATGAATTTACTTACATAAAAATGTTTAACTGGGAGTTGGTCTTGAGTAAAATTTTCATGATCTTCTATATAAGCGTCATAAAAAAAACAAGACTTAATTATAATTACAGTTACTCAACCTTGTTATTGTATTTATTTTTATTTATTTACATTAACGCCACTGTAACACAGAAAACATTCTTAAGTACAATTAAATTTCCTGTAACTTAGTTCAAAAAATATATAACCACATTGAAATGAAACTGCAGCATTTCAATTTTACTATTATCTCTTTAAGAGGTTGGATCCTGATTCATAATACGACAGAAAAGAACTTGGCAGCAATTTAACAAAGTTCTGATTATATGTTCAATAAATCAATATGTCCGTTGAAGGACTAGAAATGTCAAACTAATTTTAAATGTAGTTATGTGGAGAAAGCTTGAAGAAATCACTTTGATCATATCACAATAACTTTGCCCATGATGCCATGCCCAGTAAGATTGTTATCAATGATATGACAAATAAAAGAGTTCATGAACATTTCACTGGCTCCAAATTTCTACCACTAACAGTTTTATGATTATAAAAACATAAATTTATGATTTCTCGCCCAACAATAGTTATCAGATGCTGGTTACAATGTTTTAGACCTTGAAATAATGACTTTAAGGTTCAATTCGCTGCTCAACAGCTTACATAAGATACATAATAAAATGGATTGGATAAAATCGGCAACTCAAATTCTTATCATAAATTTCCATTCAAAATCTTAGATCCAAGATGTAAGAACTGAATGATTAAGTTATATAAGCAACATGAATGTCATCTTGTGGAGAATTCAGATATGGCTTTTTTACCCACCAATACTTCAGAGTTTATATTTTAAATGATGACTTTGACTGGACCCCTCAGCTGCTGACACGCGCTGACTACGCCGCCAAAACTCCGCCGGAAAATATGTATCGTGCCGCATTGGCCTAACAGCTGATAAACTACATTGCGTTTGTTTTATTCATGATAACTATGAACTGATATTCTTAGTGCCTATAAGGTATTGAGTGACTGTAACTGAATGAGTGGAATGCATTCATGCACTGTATAAGTAGGACAGCATAAACATTTTTTTTCTTCTATTTTTAAAAATAGTAAAACTTTTTCTGTACAATTTTAAGCGTTTTTTTGCTGAATTTTTATTACTTCATTATTGGCCAGGCTTCAGCCAAATTTCAGCGGAATATTTCGTAATCAGCAGTAAATGTCAATTTACATAAAAATCCATATATCCTCAAAAAAATTATGTTAGCCAGCTGAAATTTAAAAAAATGATCGGCTGGCAGGTCTAACTTTGACAGCAGACTAAAGCCTTGGCAGGCTCAAAACAAAATATACATGGGAATACAACAATTAAAATTCTAAATGCCTTATGTAATCCAATTCAACCTTTGAAATTTACTTTAAACTGAGTATTATATTATTCTAATTCAACCCAAACTTTTTCAAAAGAATTTGCTTTATATATATTTTCAATAATATATTTTCAAAAACATTACAGAAAAATCAATATTAAATAATTATGTAACCGATGTGAATGTAAGAACATTTTTAAACAGCAGTGTACTTCATGATTTAAAAAAAAAATAGATACAACACCACATTCGCAATATCATAAATGAAAATAAACTAAAAAATGTAAGGCCAACTTCAGTTAACTAGAATTATTCATCACATCCCTCAAAACATGTAAATGTACTGAAGCAGAAGTTTAATATATTATGTAGAATAGGACTGCGATAAAGCTTTTAAATAAAATACAAAATACACAAGCTGCCCTATTAGTTTAATAATAAAGCTCAAATTTATTGTTTTCATTACACAATTTGTTTGTGTATTTTGCATTTTTATTGTACAGAAGGTTACAACATCAATAATTTCATGCTTAATTTAATATTCAGAATGCACACCTTTTTATTCTAAACAATGGTTGATTTAACTCTTCACAGTCACTTGACAAAGCAAAGGGAATAAAAATGCTGCCAAATGCAATAGATCTCACTGAGTTTTGTTTCAGTGTAGTATTTAAATGCAATTTAAACATATTCAAACAGCATTTGCCTGTAAGCAACTCTGTAAAACATTGTGCAAGTATATTTTCCTACATTGAATCAAACAATATTGTCTTTGGTGCTTATACTTATAAGCACGTATAATGTGCATATGAAGAGAAATAATGAGGAATGCAAAATTATTAATCTATTTCCTCTTCTTGACACTTCTTTTAATGTCTTCTGATGCTGCATTTTTCAGTTTGATCAGTATCACAATAAGCATGAGGAAATTGATTATATATGTTGAGACACACACAATGCAAAAATCTCTTATGATGTAAAACAAAATATATCCCAGGTAAACAGATCCTATGTTAGCAAAAACACTGAAGACAGTCTGAACCACTGCTGCTGATGATGAGGGATTCAAAGCTGTAAAATAATTTTAATGAAGATTATTTTAAAATTTTAAATAGGTTTGTTAGATATTATATGAAACTGTATTAAAGTACTTTTTGAATTTTCAATGAAAAACTATAAGCCAGTTGAAAAGTTGCTTCATTAAAATCATGTTCAAGTGTGAAACTACAACATTTATTTTAAAATTCTTTTACCATTTTAGTGATGTTTTGTTTTTTGGTTAAATTTTGAAACAACTATTAAATTATTATTTTTATCTAGATTAAGATACCTAAAATTGACAAGGCAATATGTAATGATGTTTTCATAAATGATGCGTCCAATAATGACAAGTTTTGTACTATGACTTTATTTACTATCAAGAGATACATTTCTAAATGTTGTTGATAAATTAATCAAATATTTGTTGCCATGTTCCAATTCAGAGGGCTGGCCGTATGAAAATGTCCCCTACTTAAGATTAGTGAACTCAATGTTTAGATCATAGTTCAATTAAATAAAATCACATAATTTACCAAGTGTGGCTTGGAAAGTGTAGTAGGCCATCCCATAAACAGTGTTGGGTTGATTCAAAATACTGGTGTTGGAGAAAATCTTTTCTACCAAGCCAAAACCTTTGGCGTATCTGAAAGTTTAAAAAAAAAAAAAAATTTTGACATCAAAGTCAACTGGGTTTACACATTTTATTTTTATTAGCAGTAGCTGAACTACTTTCTTGCAATTGTTTAAAAAAAGAAGGAACCAGGTGTCAGGTTTTGAACAATTTGGTATTTCAGTAAACCTGTAAAACCGATACGTGCCTTATTCTGCTTTGAACCTACAATTGGCCAGTAACAATATGTAATACTCTCGGCTGCTGACAGATTAACATGCCTGTTTTAAGACTTATTTAAGTACATATCTCATGTTATTGTACTGATGAAGGCATTAGCCAAAATGTCTACTGTAGTGATAGTTTATAAATAAAGCTCTAGTTTATTGTTTTCTTGCACAATTATGTTGAGTATTTTGTATTTTGTTTCAAGAGACCCTGGAAAGGATTTATTTTTTTGAAAATTTTATCTGCAAACATATCTTGTTTTTAAATGTCATTCCTCTCGATTAAATCTTATAAATCATTCCCAAACATCTCAATCTCTATCAAGTCTTATGATTGAGCTGCTCAATAAAAAAAAAGGCAAATTTTTTTACATGGCCATTATAAATTTTAAAAAAAGAAGATATTGATTCTTTATACAATGAGAATAACGCAGATTATTATCCGCACGACTCGTCTGCACATGTGTCTTCTAGTGGCTGGTCACATTGAAAAAAAAGCAACGGGTGTAAACAAAATAATAGCCCATAATAACAGTCCATTTAGGCGCAATAGTGTAATTTCTATGCTAATACTAATATACTAATTCAAATTTCATGATTACTGAATTTTTAAAGTAGCTCTGTCGTAAAAACTTAAATGGTTTACATTTACAATCCATCCATCCATCCTTGTGGCGCTACAGCCCATGAAGGGCTTAGACTTCCTTCCACTCAGTCCTTATCAACGCCTTTCTTCTCCAGTGTCGGATGCACAATTGTTGTAGATCTTTCTCTACATCATCCATCCATCTAAGCCTAGGTCTTCCCTTGAGCCGTTTTCCTCTGGAGTTTTGGTGGTGTACCTTCTTTACTCCTCTATCATTTGACATTCTTTCTAGGTGTCCTGCCCAGCGCAGTCTTCCCTTTTTAATATCTGCAACTATTGTGGTATCCTGATATAGACTGTATAGTTCATGGTTGGTTCTTATCCTCCATCCGAACTCATCCTTTGTTGGTCCGTATATTTTCCTGAGAACTTTCTTCTCCCGTGTATTTAACAGCTTTTCTGCAGTTTTTTTTTAAGATCCAAGTTTTACTTGCATATGTTACAGCAGGTCTGATGACCGTTTTATAAAGAGTTTTTTTTATTTCCCTTGTAATGTTTTTTAGGATTATTTACTTAAGTATCCTCTATTCCCGGCTGATATTCTTTCTTTGAATTGATTTACTTTTTCAAAAGTCTGGTTCTTAATTTTTATGTCTTCACCTGTCATTTCTTCTCTTTCCAGTGTCATGTATTTTGTTTTTTGGACGTTCACTTCCAGTCCTGCTTGCAGTGATGCATCTTTTAATTCAATGCATGACTTTGATACGTCTTTAGAAACTTTAGCAAGCAGGGCTATGTCATCAGCATATGCAAGGTACTGGATGGGTTGGCTATAGAAAGTGCCAATAGCTTCTGTTTCTTGAGTTTCCCTCAAGAAATATCCAGATATTGCTCTTTGAGTGTCGATACTTATGTTCCTAATAACTTTCTCTAACAATAAGTTAAAAAGCATACAAGCCAGTGAGTCTCCCTGCCTTAGTCTTTGTCTAATCCTAAATTCCCTTGAGTATTCTCCTTGAACCTTACCTTTGCTTTTTGAGTTGTTCTTGTCAGTTTGTTGGGTATGCCATACTCCTGCAGCGTTTCATATAGATATTTCCTTTTGATGCTTTCATGAGCCATTTTATAATCTACATGTGGTTGATTTACATTTACAATAATCAGTTATAATTATAAAAATTAAAAAAATCAAGTGTTTTCATCAGTTAAATTATTGGTTTGTGGTTTGAATCCCTGTAAGGTAAGTATTTTATTTTGTTGTTGGTATTTTGTTGCAGTTGCAGGCTCACATTTCCAAGAAACGTTTTATTATTTTCTCCCATGCCTGACTTATCTAATCTGTGAGTCACAGTTACATAGTCCATAAAGTATGTCACATTTCAGAGGGGGGGAGGGGGTGTAAGAAAGTGTGACAGTTTGTGACAGGGGGGAGGGGGGTTCCAGCCAGGTGTGACGTCAAGGTGTTTTATGTTAAATTTTAATTATTTTGTTAATAAAAAATATATTTCTATATGAAAGTGTGACGTACTTTAGGGGGGGNGGTTTCCGAGATTTGTGATTGTGACAGGGGGGAGGGGAGAAGTGAAAAATGGTCAAAAATAGCATGACATACTTTATAGATGGCCCCATATTACAGACTGTCACTTAAAAATGTTTATGCAATACCATTATGTTGTAGTGAGCTCTTGCATGCTTAAAATTAACTTTGATGGATTTATGTTAAACACAGGTACAATGCTAGTTTTTAGCAAGAATAATAATTAGCCTGCTATGAATTAGTATGTAATGTTTTGTCCAATTATAGTAAAATTCTTTTCATGAGAAATGAAAGCTGATAAGGGTTCTTCACAATATATTGAATAAAAATACAAATTTGTCATATTAATTTGTAAGGCATTTTTTCAATAAATAAATAAAATAGTCAAACAAGTGATACAGCCATTTTGTTTATTTATCACCCTACTTGCCAGGTTGTCACAGTAAGTTGCCAAATGAAATTTTCTCAATTTCAAATAAACTACATAAGAAGGAAACATCTAGTAATGAAATAAAAAAAGAAATTTTCTTTAAAATATTTATTGATCTTCTAACATTAAAATGGATGAATAATACTTTTTGAAAATATCTCTAGTCAGTAAATTTATTTTAGCAAGGTAAAAAGATCTGGTAAGCAGGGTGCTAGGTAAACAAAATGAAGAGCACAAAAATGCCATAGAAATTAATAAGTTTAAAAAATTAGCGCTGTACTGTACTAAAATACAACATATAATAATCCATTTGGTAAAATCAGAGTTGATGTCCCCACCTTACATGGGCACCATATTTGTTGCTATGCGGCGTACCAAAGAAATAGGAAATTACAACTATTAAAATTATTATAATAGGTTTAATATTATATTTTATCTTAGATATACAGACGCTCCTTTTATGCAAAAGATAATTGCGTCCACAGACCATGACAGATGATCTGTTGGCAAGTGATGCAGCGGTCACAGGCCACGGCTATAAGGGTTCCACGCATTACCCAGCCGCCTAACTATTGTCTAGTTAGGTACCCATTCAGAGCTGGGTGACTCCTTAGGTCTGGGAAAAAATCCTCGCCTTCGCGTGGTTTTGAACTCGTGACCATCGGTACGCCAGTCGAGCGAGCTACCACTCGACCACTGCGTCCCACCGCTTGGTCTACCGATTATAAATATGCTATACTATAGTAGACTATACTATACTTGTGTAAGTGATGCCGATGCCAAGTATTAAAATTTAGCATACCGTAAAGTAAAGCTGTAAATGAAAATCCTCAAGAAACAATTCGTGCACAATCGCAAGAATGTAAAATAATTTGTATCATGTGGAATAATAATAAATAAAATGTACCTTGTGCAGACTTGTCACTTTCCATTCATCCATGTGCAAAATTTATTTAACTATAGGTTAAAATTAACAATTATTATTGTAAGTCAAAGCCGAAGTTTGTTGTGAGTCATAATTATTCATATTCATATGTCTTTATGTTTATCATCTATCATCTATGTAGGTCATGATCTAGAACTTGTAAATTGTAAACGTATCAGTATAGTATAATTATAAGATTCAGAAACTTCGGCTAAAACTTAGTACTCTGACCGTGGCGTTGCTTCCCTTGAATCTTGTTTGTTTTCTTATTTATTTATTACTTCCCCTTGCGGGGGAAACTAGTGAATTTAATTTAAAATTAATTTTAAAAAATAACAGGGGAGAGGTTGAGGGGAGGGCCCTTCCTCCCCTCATATATTCAAAAAATTTAAAATGATTATTATACTATGCCTTTTTTTAAATTAAAAGTCACGTGCCATAGCAACAAGATGGCCGCCGGTAATGACGGTGCGGTCAGCTATCTTCGTTTTTTACCAAAACTTCGTTTTGGCAAAAATGAATATCGGTAGACCCCTATGTCGTAGCACCAGCAACATCCCGCCGGGTTGTCTGCCGTTA
Source organism: Radix auricularia (assembly GCA_002072015.1). Taxonomy (NCBI): domain Eukaryota; kingdom Metazoa; phylum Mollusca; class Gastropoda; family Lymnaeidae; genus Radix; species Radix auricularia. The sequence goes on from MUZC01001532.1 coordinate 614,727, forward strand.
CTTTGTGACAAAGTTTGTCATAGCAGCAGACAATTCATAATAAATAAATTAAAAACATAGACATAGTAGTTCTCACAAGTAAATTAAACTTTTCAGTTGGATAATAATTTAGTATTTAGGTGTAGAAATTGCAGGATTACCCAGATAATATAAGTGCTGAAAATAGATTTTAAAATAAAAATATTATAACTAATAACTAGTAATAACAAACCTTGAAGTTAATGCCCTTGAACACGTAAAATAGCCACTTAAATCACAGAGTGCTACATAATTTTTGTTCTTCTCTTTCCTAATCTCAATATATAAAGCAAATATAGATATGCTAATTCCCACTAAACATAACAATAATATCGAATTCCTAACAAATTTTGTTTGTGATTGTGTAACGACACCCTGAGTCTGAGTAACTTTCTTTGCACTGGTCGGTGCCATTTTCTTGACGACTACATTTATCGTGATGATAAACTTACGAAGCTAAATGCAAATGCTTAAGTTAAGCAGAGACTATGCAAATGATGCAATGAACAATGTTTATTTCTGTCACATACTGTTTAACTATTAATTTCTAAAAGTATGATATTCTTTACTATACCTTTTTACAGTGGCGTAGCTAGAGTCTGACTAGAGCTTTTGCCGCCCGGGGCGGTCTTTTCTTAGGGGGCCGCCCATAAATGACGTCACGCACAGGATAAGAAGGGGGTAGAGGAGTAACACATTCAAACCGCGCAACTTTAAATAAAAGTTCCACTGAAATATATGAATGCCGACACTATATTTAATGACTTTTTACGTTGCTTCACCCATTTTAGGATATTGAAGCCTAACACTAAAAACATATTTTAAATGGCAAAAAGTGAATTGAAACATGCTAATTTTGTTCTTATTGGGGAAGGGGAATCTTTGCGACGTCACATTGAGGAAGGTGTCTAAGTTTTCATGACGACGTGGGACGAGAGGGCAGTGGTTGAAAAATCAGCCAAAATCGCGTGACGTCATTTATGGATTTCCCCTACAGTCAATCGTGTGCTCTTTTTTAAAAATATAAATTAATAAACATTGTTTAAACATGAATAAATAATTTCTATTCAAACGAAGTACATTTTAAAAGATGTGAAGCATTTTTACCATTGCACGGCCTGCCTAAATACACATTTATAAAAATATAAATTACTTTTTTAAGGTCCCCCCAACCCCAGATGAGAAAAAACATATTCCAAATGTACACCCAAACGACCTTAACGATTCTATGATTTTATTTTAAAAAAAATAAATATAGGATTTTTTTTATATATATAACAAAGAACAGTTATTTATCACTTTAAAAACATGAAGACTATTATTTATACAATTACTTACCAAATTTTCACAGTAAAAAAATCGATTAATATGTTACCAAAATTCAAATTATTTGTAATATCTTGTTCTATGGACAATATTGCAAGATAATGTAGTTTTAAATCACTCAATGTGGAACAATCTTATCTTATCTTAGATATACAGACGCTCCTTCTATGCAGAAGATAATTGCGTCCACAGACCATGAGAGATGATCTGTTGGCAAGTGATGCAGCGGTCACAGGCCACGGCTATAGGGGTTCCACGCATTACCCCAGCCGCCTAACTATTGTCTAGTTAGGTACCCATTCGGAGCTGGGTGACTCGGGGACTCCTCAGGCCCTGAGAACAAATCCCCACTTTCGTGTGGATTCGAACTCGTGACCATCGGTATGGCAGTCGAGAGCGCTACCTCTCGACCACCACGTCCCAAATATATATATATTTTCAACTTCAAATTGGAGAAGCTTCATAGCAATTTTTTTAAAAAAAATATTCTTAGAAAAATTATAATGTTGGGTTAAGAATTGTCCAATCTATACTGTTGAATATATTTTAAGAGATCAAGGGAGCATTTCACCCCGTTTTATTTAAACATAATGCATTTTCTTGTAGTGTAGGTACAGCCAGGGCTGGTCTTAGTCTTAGGCTACTGTAACCTATGCGGTCGCAGTGGGCCCCACCGATCTTAATTTTCACTTATTATCATTATTAATACCGTATCCCAAGCGAAACTGCGGGCCCTGAGCAATCGTTTTCGCATATTAAACTGCATGGAGCCCCGCAATTGCTAAGACAGACCCTGTGTACAGCCATAAAAACCCGGATCCTTTCTCTTTCACTATCGAACTGTTCTTTATCAATTTAAATAAAGAAATTTATTTGATGTTCAAATTCTTCAGTTAGTAGGTTACATAGTATTATACACAAACATTTTCTTGCAAGGACATGTTACTCATGAGCAAGGCTGTCAATATTGTGAAAAATGTTGCCCGGGTGTTCGTCCAAAATTTGAACAGGTACTCGGGTTATCCGTCGAAATGCCTCAAAATGTTTGTCATTATGCCCGCTATTCACTATTACTTCCATTAGCCTTTTACTGCTTTGTTTATTGTGGAAATGCAAATTTTGATGTAATGAGGCAACGATGGAAAAATGATGACATTGAAATACAACTGTAGTACAGTGGTGTAAAAACAAAGAGCAGAGGGGTGCTAAGGTGATTTTTTAGGGGGGGAGCGCTAATCGTATGATGACTTATAGCGTGTTATTTCTAGTTCATAGCTGTAGCCGACAACTGTTTTCTTTTCAGGACTTCCCCTTACTTAGTGGACCCATACCCCAGCATTTATTTTTGTAATACAGTGAAGATTGTTCAATGGTTGAAATATGATTTGTTTGTTTAAAAAAAAGACAAATCAAAACGAAACAGAATATAGCAGGTGTTTATTTCTTTTAAAGTATGTTGGGGATAGGATTTCAGACGTATGTTTGTTGGGATGGGGGAGTTAGATGTAATAAATTGGCGCGTATTTCTAAGACAAAGCCAAGATCATTTCTAGTCATTCCTAGTTATCACTCTTGTGTCCTATTTTGTGTCATACTGAGTCGATGGACCCATCCCCACCAATTGTCTTTGTTATTATAGTAAAAATAATTCAACGATTGAATTATTTTTTTTAAAGTATGGTGGGGAATATAAGTGGAGACACGATTGAGTTTGTGTGTGTGTGGGGGGGGGGGGGAATTAGATAAACAGCATTGGCTCTCTCAATCAGTAAAAAAGATGTGCGGCGTTTTTGAAAGCCAAAGCCAAGGTCATTCCTAGCCCATCCTAATGGTATTTTTCGGTGTTATGTTCTATTGTCCTTACTGGAAATTTCTAAGAAATAAAACCTTTTTTGTTTTAAATGATTTTTGTTTCATATTCATGTGAAAAAAGTGTATCAAAATACGCTGTAGTTTGTCGAGATTGTGTTTTATTTCCGTTTACCACTTATTTCTTTTTAAGCGTTTTCATCTTAAGCCGTATTTCACAGTATATATTTATATATTTGAAACCAAAAGTTTTATTTTGATAAATCATTCACGAGCCGAAATTTGAACACAGAAGAGCCAGAGTTCAAACTCTGGTGGTAAAGATATTGCAGTAACATTTTCACGGGTACCCGGGTAGTTAGCATATTTTTCTAATTCTAACTCGGCTTCAGTTGATATCTCCAACTCTCTATAACAGCCTTCTGTATTAGCACATATCTTTGTTCCATGAAATGGGTTTTCATTATTTAAAAAAAAAAAAACACAAGTGACACAAGGTTCCGATAATTTGAGATACCATAGAAAAGAAAAAGATTGCATTGACCTGAGTAAAATTCCAGCATCTGATCTCGTTTTACTAGTTACTTCGGATGTCATTTTTTTCAAGACACTTGAAATTTTTAAGTATGTGTTTTTCGAAATTATTGATGTTATTGTGGTGTTTATTAACGGAGTAATTTGAATATTTTCATGTTCTTGCCTTAAACCTTAATAATTTTCCATAAAATAGAAGAATTCAAATTATTTACACATTACTTTAATTGGATATGCGTAGCATATTTAATGAATAACAGTGTTTTAATGAAAAACACAAGCTATTCGTGTTGCTTAAATGCAATAGAAAAAAATAAATTAAATTTTAAAATCCTTTTTATTTAATTAACTTGTGTTGTCTGAGCCTAGAGCTTCCCGAACAATCTTTGAATCGATTTTTAACCAACTTCCTCGTAAGCTATCAAGCTGACATTTTGCAGGCAGACTTGTGCCGATTATAAAAATGGTGTATCAAAATTTCAGATCGATCGAAAGTACCGTAATTGAATTATTTAATATTGAAATTATTTTATTTATCTCTATGTATCATGTTATTTTTTAGATAGTGTCGTGGTGCGTATTATGTTCAACAACCTTTCCTGCCACGCATTAAGGTGCGCATTTTGTTTTACCTAGCGTATTGTGATAAACATCCTTATAGTTATGTCTCGTATATAAAGGATTTATAGTCAAAAACTTGTTTTTTTACGGGTTTTTAAAAAATAAGTTACCTTTAAATAATTTTATGAAAACTGAAACAGTAGTATAAATTACTACTTGCAAGTTAAACAGTAAACACAATATTTGAACCACCATGTCATGTAGGTACTTGTTAGCACATCATTATGCGCATGTCAAAATTTCACGCTAAAACTGTCGTGGCGATATTAATATTACATATATTTGGACAAGCGCTGATGAGTTGTTTGTTTTTTTTTTTAGTTTTCTAATAAAAGCACCATCTGTGAAGTATACTGCTTAATTTTTTATTTTTTAAAAAAATATTTGAACGGTTTTACTTTAGTTATAACAACCACTATGTAATCAAACAAATAATGCACGAATCCTTTAATTAAGACTCGAAATTAAGAATATTATTTTTCACTTTGATTCCCCCCCCCCTTTCAAAAGAAAAAAAAGGCGGTTGTTGGAAATGGCTTTACTTTTCAAATTCCCACAAATGTTGCCCTCTGAATAAGTGCTACCCGGCGCGGACCGCTTCCACCACCCCACTAGCTACGCCACTGCCTATTTATTGCTAGATTCCTCATAATTCCACTTTAAATAAGTCTTTTGGTCATTCCTTTAATGAAGCATACGTAAATATATATTTAATATTATATTATATATTCGCTTTACTGGCTTCTGTTTAGATTTAGATATTTAAAATAACACAGGGGTACCTGTTTATTTAGTAGTAAATTAAGTTTTAAGATAATGAGATAGTTTAATTATTATAAAGAATCTGACACATTATTTTCATATTTGCATTTGTTTTTCAAGCTAATCCAACACTGTTTTGTATTCTTTCAGGTATTCATTCCCCTGTCCTGTTTTTATTTACTCTAATTTTATGATAAAATTATTTATTGATATTTTAAACACTTCATTCTTCAATTGATAACATAAATTTCAATCGATCTGCTTATGTCAAACAACTGCAGAAACTTATTAGAAGAAATAGTTTGCCAAATTCAAATACCAATTATTTCATAAGTACACATAGCTTTTAGTTACTTATTTTTATCAACATCATACCAGTACAATTTAAAAAAATCTGAAACTGAAAATATAAAAGGAAACTAACCATTAGTTAATAATTTTTTAAAACTTCGATGGAAAAAATATATTTTACTTTTAAAATAAGGGGGCTGGCAAACAAATTTAAAAAAAAAATAATTTAAACAACTTACAAAAAATATTTTGGCTGAATGCTATATTATACTTATACGTTCTCAAATGAGTTTAATAATAATATTAATATATTTTAAGTTATATATTATAATTATATAGCAATTAATTCTGCGTTCTCTTCCTTTGTTTTTTAGGTTAAGATCTAGAATTTTTATTTGTTAATTTAGGGTTCTGGTTAGGATTAGTTATCATTGTTTGTGAATTTAGGGCTTTAGGGCAGTGGCGTCGCTAGGGGGATGGGGAGGCGGGCTGCCCCGGTTGACACCATTAAGGGGGTGACACCAATTAAAGTCTAACATTTTATTGTGTTTATTTTATGTCAGGAAAAAAAAGAAGACACATGTTCTTCATCTAGAAAGAAATACGATGAAAGTACGTTAAAAGCGAAAAAATTTAACTACAAAATATCAGTTAATTTCCAAATATAAAACACTCCCAAAACACAAACTAAATAAAACAAATTATGAAAAATAAAAAGACACAGCCGCACCAGGGAAATATTTCAAAACGCTGAACATAAAATAAGCGGTGTGTTATGTTTTTAAAGATACCAAACTAACTGAACTTTGAAGTATACTTATAATTCTTGTTTATTTAATTATAATCTGCTATATTTTCTGATTCAAACAATTTTATTTCGCTTAAAGTCGTTTATATCGATCCAATTGATGTATGTATTTTTGTGAGATGCCAAAAATTTTGCACACTAAAATAGTAAACTGTTAAACTTTGCACACGATTGTTTTTTTAATTTTATTTAGCACAACAACCCACAAACCTTAGAGAGAACATTGATCTCCACTTAGCTGTTTTGTGGTTACAAACGCGGGCCCATAAAGAATAATTGCATACCAAGAATAATATTACACTTTATTCCGTATTTTAATAAAAATAAAAAAAAATTCTTGGGGTAAGGAATGGTTTTCTATATTTGAAATACTTTATATGTCATTAACTGCTTTTATGTTTCGGGTGCGTGGTGGAAAGAATACGCTTTGTTGTTATTGTAGTAAAAAATTGTAGGGCAAGGAAGATGCTTAGGAGTTAGTCTGGATATTTACGCTACTTTGGTTATTTATACATCTCTCTCTTTCTCTCTCTCTCCCTCTCTCTCTACTGTTTTATCTTTAAAAAACTTTTTTTTTCGTGTGATAAGGAATCGTTTTCTCTTTTAAACATAATTCACTTGAGAGGAGCGAGAAAACTGCTGATCTCACCGGGTGACAAAAATAAAGAAATTATATTCCCTTTATTTGGCACTGGAAGACTGGGAGGAGTTCTATGGATTAGGAGCCGCGCATAAATGACGTCGCGTGCCTAGGGGGGGGGGGTGTCACGCATCTGTGACGAGAGGGAGGGGTGTATTTTAAAAAATGTGAAATCCCCTCAAAACGCGCAACACAAACAAATAAATAATTTGCCACATGATGATTTTCATTTAGAAGATACGGGGTATTTTATTGAGTGCGGGGTCAAAGCTTTATGACGTAATATCGAAAAAAGGGTTGGGTGTCTAAGTTTTTGTGATAAAGTATGACGAGGGGGGGGTAAAATTGGCAACGTCGCGTGACGTCATTTATGGACGCCCCCACATGTCGTGAAAGGGTGAGACCATGAGCTACCGCCCCAGGTGACACCAACCCTAGCGACGCCTCTGCTTTATGGTTAGGGTCAGGTTTAGTATTAGTATTAGAATTAGAATTTTAATAGCTGAATTTTCCAATTTATTTTGGTACGCGGCATATCAACAAAGTTCACCACCTTAGTTTACTTAAAAAACTTAAATCCTTTGGAATCTCAGGTCCCTTACATCACTGGATCCAAGATTTCCTACTGGGTAGGGAGCAAACTGTAATAACTAATGGATCTAAATCTACACCAATAAAGGTTAACTCAGGAGTTTCTCAAGGTACTGTCCTAGGTCCCTTACTATTTTTAATTTATATAAATGATTTAACCAACAATATATCAACAGGAACAAAAGTTAGGTTATTTGTTGATGATTGTATAATCTATAGAACAATCAAGTCAGAACAAGATAGCAAAATTTTACAAAAAGACTTAGATGAATTAATAAAAGAAAAAGAAACAAATAAATTCAAATTAATTCATTAATGGAAAAGAACTAACCCAAACTAAAGATGCAAAATACTTACGAGTCATAATAAATGAGAAACTCTTGGAATTCCCATGTCAATGAAGTTATTAAAAAATCAAACAAAACCTTAGGCTTTATAAAAAGAAACTTTTACAAATGTAACAAAGATATAAAACTAAAATGCTACCTCACCCTGGTGAGACCTATACTAGAATATGCATCTTCTGTATGGGACCCATCCACCAAAGAAAATATTGATAAGTTAGAACAAATCCAAAAAAGAGCTGCCAGATTCATTACTGGAGAATATTCAAAACTGACAAGAGTAACACCATTAGTTAAATCATTAAACCTTGAAACACTAGAGGATAGAAGAACCAATAGTAAATTAGTAATTATACATAAGGCAATTAATTCTAATTTAGAAATACAACACAAAGATAACTTTATACAGCCCTCAGATAGACATAAAGATAAAAACACCTTTATAATTATAATGCAAGAACAAACACATACAAGTTTTCTTTCTTTCCGTCCGGTATTTGGGCGTGGGATGGGTTGCCTGAAGAAACCGGGAAAGCCAACACTTTATCATCATTTAAAACTTTAGTAGAAATGCAGGACTAAACACAAACCATAGAAATACATAGGACGCAATAATCTTCTGTACAGAAGGAGCGTCTGTAACATATAAGATTAAGACGAAGAAACAGAAAATATCAATATTATCAATATCAATAATTGATATTAATAATATTATTAATTATTAATATCAATAAATATCGCGACAAAGACAAAGTGTTTCAAACTCTAACAGTAACAGTGACATTGTTAGTGTTAGTAGTAGTGTTATTTTGGGCTTGCTTTGCCTTGAACAGAAATATTTTCTTTGAGGATGAATTTCTTTCAGTTATGAATATATCTCTATTACTACTATTATCAAATCTAAAATAGTGTAATAGTCTTAGTATAATTTAAAATCAAAATATTGGTTCGAGAAATAGTTTGCAAAATGAAATAATGTATGACAGACAGCCTTCGAAAGAAGTGGATTAATCTAACTCGTTTGCGCATGCGCACGTAAACCGTATCATGGTAACACCGTAGTCGGCCAATCGGAACGGGTAAAATAATAAAACGAAAGAAATTAGGTACACTCTTCTTGTTTAAGGGTTATACCTTGCCGTGAACAGAGATGTTTTCTTTGAGGATGAATTTCTTTCAGTTATGAATATATCTCTATCATTACTATTATCAAATCTAGAATAGTCTAATAGTATAATTTAAAATAAAAATATGGATTCAAAAAATAGTTTGCAAATGAAATAATGTATAACTATAACAGACAGCCTTCGAAAGAACAGAGGATTCCATGTAAACAACTCGTTTGCGCATGCGCACGTAAACCGTGTCATGGTAACACCGTAGTCGGACCAATCGGAACGGGTAAAATAATAAAACTTAAGATATTAGGTACACTCATCTAGTTTAAGGGTCCAATTACATTTGGTAAAGAAAAGTAGTCTTCTTCGATTACAAATATTATAAAAGCGCTTGCTTTTACCTTTCTATTATCTTATCTTATTATTATATAATAGTGGCATATTATGATGTTTTTAAATAATCTTTTTGTGCCATAAAATTAGTATACATGGACATGGGAAATTTCTCGTCTTTCTAAAATTGACCCAATTTTAGAAGTAAAGTTAAGTCTAAGTGAAGTCGGCGTAAGTCGGGAGTTAGGAACCAATTTTTTTATATCATAATGAATAATGTTTCTAAAGTAGTATCAAAGTATTTGTAATCGATTCTATGAATGTTAATCTTTGTTAAAATCAAATAATAAATTGAGATTTCTTTGTTGCCAACCCCCTTAAGCCTTAATACAAATTTGAATCAGTTGCAGTTGCAATTTTTTAAAAAATGAAAGCTTTTTTATTTTTAAATTCACGTCTTTAAAAAAATAATAAAGTTGAAAAGAGTGAAAATTATTATTTATGGATATTGCATTTTTGTTGGGATTTTCGCCACTCAGCTGAGTTCAAGATAAGACAGGCTCAGGCTAGATAATAAAATTATAAAGCTGATTTTTCTTATCCTTGCCTTATAATTATAATAAGTCTTTTATGCTTACTTATAATGATATTCTGTTCAAATATTTAAAAAATGGTTCGATCAATCACTGTTCAGGGTTATGAAGCTCTTAAAAATACTTTAACCAAATTTCAAGGCTCAGTTTTTATTCTATTTAGTGGAAGTCCTGATGATAGTGGGTTTAGCTGGTGCCCAGACTGTGTCAAAGGTAAAGTGACTAAAGTCTAAAGTAAAGTTAAAGTGTAATTGTATTACTAATGTCTAATGTATAGAGTCTATTCTAGTAATTAGTAATGCTAGTAAAGTTTGCTTTTCATCTATTCATTATTATTATTATTAAGTTATTTAATTAGTTAAATTAGCAATAGGCTATATGATTTATTTTAATATTTTTAAAATAATTATATTAAAAATAAATTAAACCTATGATTATGATAAATTAAAAAGTATTTCACTTTCACTTAGGAAAATTAGACTTAAGTTTAGAGTAGTAATTCATGAATTATTCATAGTCTGTAGTAGACACTGACTGCTAACTTTACTAATAGTCGCTATTACTATTAATACAGTCAATACAGTGAGTGGTCGTCAAACAGGGATTCTCAGGGATAAATTACTCCATTAGCATTAGGGATAAAAAAATAAATTATTCTTATTGGGATAATGCAGACTCATTGGGGGCATATGAAATCTGCTCCTTCAGGTGTAACGTAGACATAAAATTTTAATTTTTGGGGCTGAGGTATCAGTGATCAGGCAAACATATTCGCAGACCCATGCTGATACCACAATATGATAATATTAATTATTAATAACTAATTATTAGTCTAATTTAAATGTTGAAAAAGTTTACAGAACAACACTTGCCTCTTCTGCACTTGTTAAATCCCATTCTAATCCGCTTCCTCATTATAGTTATAGTTATTGTCTTACTAAAACTTACTTAGTAAACTTATTTATTCAGTTTTAGTTCAAAGACTTTTGAAAATCTTTGAACTTTGTCAGAATAGTAAGTCATGTCACCAGGAGCGGCGTTTGGGGGTGGCAACTGGGGCGACTGCCCCAGGCCCCGCGCTTAGGTAGGCCCCGCATTTCGGTCCTGAACATGTCTCGTCCTGGTTAATAGCCTATACATGTAGAACCAAAGAGTGGATGGTAGAACGTATGCTGAAAACGATTGTAAAGAAACGAAAGAGGCACTCTTGTAATCCTTTTTGAAGGTCAAATTCCGTAGCGTAGCTCTAGACGTCTTTGAAAGCATTACACCGTTACAACTTTTAATAAAAAGGTGACATTCTGTATTAAAATTACACAAAAATCAAGATATTTCATATTTTTAAATACCATAGCATACTGGTGCTTAGCGATCTTTACTAGTACTCTGGCCCCGCGGGGTCATTGCTGGCACTAGGCCCCGCGCTTACCTAACGCCGCCACTGCATGTCACGTAACAATAACTAAGTTTTAGTTACTTTGAAGATTTTATTTTAATAAATACTAATACACATTCACTTTCACATTTGTTTGATTTAACTCTGCCATCTGGCATTACTAGGAAAAAATTAACTTGAATTTATGAAATTTATTATAATTTATAATAAATATGTATTAGTATTGTTTCTTGCAGCCGATCCTGTGATAGAAAGAAATCTTGATAAGTTACCAGAAGATTCTACTCTAATACATTGTCATGTAGGAGATAGAACTTAGTAAGTTGCTTTTGTCATTTTTTGGGTCATTGGTCACAATTGGTGTTAATTTTTATTGAGGACAAAGATCTGAACATATGAAAAATAAAATTGGAGAGTAATCAAGAAAAATTAATGAAAAGTTGAGTTGGATGATATACCAGGCATTTGATTTTTGGCACTCGTACCATAGTGAGTTTTGCAATCATCTTTATACTTAATACATTATTATTTATCACTAGATGCCCGCGGCGTAGTATACCCCGCAGATTTGATAACAGATAATGCAAAGAAAGTGGGGGGGGGGGGGAACTCGGATGCGGTGATAACTGCGACGCATTGTTGATCTGGAAACATATGCACTATGATTAGTCACTTGCCAACCCGTCCCCCATCCTGTACCACCCTAGCTTGCCAACCATAAACTAATTGGCATAACCTGACAATGACAAAGGTCATTGGTCAATCTTATTTCCACTCGTTTTGTGCTTGTTATGGTGATCGAAAAGATAGTGGGAAATGAACGGGCACAAACACAAACATTTTAAAAAAAATTGAGAAGTAATGTCTTAACTGAGGATTGAATCTGCGACCTCCGGAATCGAAGAGAACAATGGAAAGACAATGTGGCTCAGCCGACTGTAAGAGATACAAAAGCGACTGAGAAAACAGGAGCGATGAACTACACATTACTACGGGTAATTTTAAAATTGAAAGAGTAATGACTTAGCTGGGGATTGAACCTGCGACCTCCGCTTGTTAGGCGAATGTTTTAACCATTACACTACGAAATACATGTTATTTTGTTGTTCTGAAAGAAAACAGTAATTGACTTCAATTCAACAAACTTTTGAATGTTTACTACCTTTTCTTCCAATCTGATTGGTAGGTGGGGTCAGAGAGGTCAGACAGCTTCTTGTCCGGCATGATCGGACAATGTAGAGAATTATATATGTAGATATTTTGACATAATTAGAAATTCAGTTTTTGGTTATTGAAAAAAAAATTTAACAATAAGACTCAAAACTTTCAAATAAATAATTTTCAATAGGTACTAGGTTTATGAAAACTTTTTTTAAAAAAAGAGGGTTAATTAAATTTTAAAAATAAAATAAATTAAGTTATTATTGTAAACTAATCAGCACATTTGATTTTAAAAATAGTTTATGATGATATAAGACTATGATATTTTCACCATTTTTCAGTTGGAAAGACCCAAATAATGAGTTTAGGAAAGACCCCCAGTTCTTGATAAAGTGTGTACCAACACTCTTGAAGTTTGGCTCAGTAAGTTGCTTAATATTTTTTTACTCTCAGTTTTTACTACCTGGGTAATTGCACGGCTACAGGTACCTGGGTTTACAAATATACATTGACAGGGCTATATCTGGTAGAGATTTCAAAGTGTAACTTCATGTCACATGTCTACATTTTAATATCACTTAACTCAAAGGCCTTCCTTGTGTCTATTCCATTAATTTCAAACATGGCTTTTACTTGGATTAGGAGTAGCTTTAATTGCTATTTCCTTTCTTGCCAACAGATTCCGAAGAGATTGGAAGTAGCTGAGTGCTCCAAAGATGATTCTGTTCAGAAATTTTTTAAGGGAGAGGATTAATTGGGGGATTGCTTATTTAAGATGATTTTTTAACTCAAAAACAGAAGACGAGACATTTAGATGTTAAAGATCAGATGGCTTTATGGAGGAGCCTTGAAAATATTGTCAACTGTTTTTTATTTTAAAGATTGATATTCACAGTGACACAAAATATTTATGTGTGTAAATCTATGGGTAGGACAAATTTGAGAATTGAAATTATTTTATGTACCATTAATTGTTATTCGTAAATTTGATGAAAATATAAAAGTATGTTGCATCAACATTTCCATACTACATGCTGTCAAAATTTAAGTTTTGTTGTAATTTTTTTAGATAAAGCTAACAATTTTAATTAAGTGAGAGGCTTTATTTTTATTTGGTTTTGACATTTTATATTTTTTGTCTACCTATACACAATCCGAGTAAATCGTATAATAAAGTCTTCCAACACAAGAAGACACATCTGCGTAGTACATCACTGCAAGTAAAGCTTTTTACTGAAACACACCTAGATAGCCTGCTTGAAATAGTATTCAGTAAGGATTCAATGAAATTATAATCATGTTATTTTAATATTTTATAGTTTCTTTAAATTATTAGTGTTTATTTCTTTTTTGGAGAGAATAGTAAGCTCTTCAACTTCAATCAAATTTTGTATACTAATACCAGTAATTGTAGCATTGTAAAGTGGTTGGTTTGACCCCATTTTCTCTTGTAGGCGTTATTTAACAACAATCTCTTACTCACAATAATAAGATTGAAGTCCTCAGTATTCACAAATAAATTTAATGCAGCAACTTATGTACAATTTTACAAGGTGAAAATTGTCAATGAGAACTCAACACAATCATCAGTCCTTCTCACGCCTACACTTACTCTCAACTGACGCCTTCCAATGCATTCTGGACTTTATCTTACTTTCGTCAAGTGATCTCCTTTCAGCCACACATTTTTTGCACGTGACATCCACCCCCCTTTTCAAAAAAATAATAAAATGTTTTTTACCTAAAAATTTTTTGGTTATAACATAAAAAAATTAATCTTAATCAAAACATTCATTGTAAATTAAAAATTCCTGTTTTGCATACAAAATCTAGACATAGAAATCAAGAAATAAAAATCTGCAGCACTTCAACAGTCTGTTCTGCAATGAATGAAACTGAAATTTTAACAAACCTGTAATTTTGTGCAATTCAAATGACTTGTAACAATCATAATACATAAAATTAAATATATCATGTGATAGAACTAAAAAAAAAATTTGTTGCTTATCATTATCATTTCTTTTGTAAATATTAACACTAAGACAGTTTGTTTTTCTTTCTTATGAATTTACAGAATGTCTGTGTCAAGAAACATAATGTTACAATCTCACCTGAGAAAATAAACATTGGAAAAAATTAGGGCTGCAAAAATTACCAATTAATTTTTCGATTAATCTGTAATTTTCTTTATCGATTAAAATTATTTTAATAGATAAAATAGCTATTAAAATTAAAGAAAATGTTTTAAAAATTGTTCTGTCTATTAATAAATAATTAATTATTAATAGTTAATAATAGTTGTTTTTTTTTTAAAGTACAAATGTCTCTATTTAAAAAGGAGTTTCCGAAAGTGTAAACTTTAAAATAACCTGTTTTATAAGGGCAATGATATAAAAAACCATTGTTATTAAATTAACAATAACAAAATTAAAATTCATTGACATAATATTGAACTACTTACATTTAAATATATCTTCTAGCAATATTATATTTAATACCATAAAAGGGCACAAAATGTGAAAGAAAACAGTAAAAAAAGTGATTATGAGGTCTTAGAAAACAACTATAACTTGGGATAAAAAGATGATCTGTATGTTTTTGTTAATCATCAAACAATTTTTATACAGCTCTGTTATATCTATATTTTTAAAATCAATTTGAAATTTTCCTCGGAGTGCTTAAACTTAAATATGTTATTTAACTTTTTTGATTGGTAACTTACTCAATAAACAAAAATCAATTGCCTGTTTTATTACTTCCCTTGAAATTTTCAATTTAATGACATCATAATCTTTTTTTTTAGCTTTACTTTAACAAAATTATCAATTAATTAATCTGTAATTTTTCAAAAGTTAACTATTAAATTTAATTTAATCGAAAGCAGCCCTAGAAAAAATATATTGACTTAACCTCAATGTATTCTGTATCCCAGAAAATCCATATATTTCTTTCCAATGTTTATTTTCTCATTTGAGATTGTAACATTATGTTTCTTGAGTCTATTTTGTTCAGCTTCAAGTGTATGTATGTGCATTTCCCAATCTTTAGTATGGATGCATAAGTCATCAACATAATGTACGGCATTTGGAATGCCTTACTTGTAACATCACTTTCATAAATCTACTAAAAGCGGCTGTACTGTTGACTAATCCGAAACCAAATGGCATCACTAGCCATTCTCAAGACTTCATCCATGGCTATAAATGCAGTTTATTTGACAGAAGTAGGATCCATGTTCATTTGTCAAAAACCTCTCTTTAAATTAAATGTAGTGAATATTTTGAAATTAACTAATTCTGTCTTTAGATTTATCTTATCTTAGATATACAGACGCTCCTTCTATGCAGAAGATAATTGCGTCCACAGACCATGAGAGATGATCTGTTGGCAAGTGATGCAGCGGTCACAGGCCACGGCTATAGGGGTTCCATGCATTACCCCAGCCGCCTAACTATTGTCTAGTTAGGTACCCATTCGGAGCTGGGTGACTCTTGGACTCCTCAGGCCCCGGGAACAAATCCTCGCCTTCGCATGGATTTGAACTCGTGACCATCGGTATGACAGTCGAGCGCGCTTCCTCTGGACCACCACGTCCCACAATGTCTACAATGTCTCTTGGATTTCCAATGAGTTCATGGTCTAATTTTGTTATATTATATTATTCAATTGTCTGTAATCACATTATAGTCGAATCTTTCCATTCTTCTTGTTGACTATGACAGTTAGTGAGGTACAGTTAACTTAAATTTTTTTTCTTATTTTGTTCTCTTTGAGAAGATATGTCAATTTCTTGTTTTACAGTGTCTCTATAAGTATAAGCCATTAGAAAAGAATATACCTTAGTTTTGAAACTATGGTGGGGGATAGGAGTGAAGACACGGGTGAGCTTGGGGAGGGGGATTAGATAAACAACATTGGCTCGCTCAATCGGTAACAAAGATGTGCGGTGTATTTGAAAGCCAAAGTCAAGGTCATTCCTAGCCCTTCCTAGTTAATGAAATGGTAGTTTTCGACATTGTGTTCTATTTTCCTTACTGAAGTTACTGGAACAATTCTAAGAACTAAAACTAAAACCTTTTTGTTTTAATGATTTTTGTTTCATGTTCCTGACTGTGAATAAAGTGTATCAAAATACTTTGTAGTTTGTCGGGACTGTGTTTTATCTCCGTTTACCACTTATTTCTTTTTAAGCGTTTTCATGTTAAGGCGTATTTCACAGTATATATTTATATATTTGAAACCAAAAGTTTTATTTTGATAAATCATTCGTGAGCCGAAATTTGAACACAGAAAAGCCACAGTTCAAACTCTGGTGGTAAAGATATTGCAGTAACATTTTCACGGGTACCCAAGCGCCATTTTACTACCCGTGTAGTTTGCATATTTTAATATTTTTGTAATTCTAACTTTGTGTTCAGTTGATATCTCCAACTCTCTATAACAGCCTTCTGTGTTAGCACATATCTTTGTTCCATGAAAATGGATTTGCATTATTTAAAAAAAAAAAAAAACACAAGTGACACAAGGTTCCCATAATTTGAGATACCATAGAAAAGAAATAGATTGCATTTACCTGAGTAAAGTTCCAGCATCTGATCTCGTTTTACTAGTTTCTTCAGATGTCATTCTTTCCAAGACAATTTTTAAGTATGTATTTTTCAAATTTATTGATGTTATTGTGGTGTTTATTAACGGAGTAATTTGAATATTTTCATGTTCTTGCCTTAAACCTTAATAGTTTTCCATAAAATAGAAGAATTCAAATTATTTACAAATTACTATAATTGGATATGTGTAGCATATTTAATGAATAACAGTTTTAATGAAAAACAAAAACTATTCATGCTGCTTAAATGCAATAATAACAATTAAATAAATATAATTTTAAAATCCTTTTTATTAAATTAACTTGTGGTGTCTGAGCCCTAGCTTGCCGAAAAATATTTGAATCGATTTTAACCCACTTCCTTGTAAGCTATCAAGCTGACATTTTGAAGGCAGACTTGTGCCGATTATAAAAATGATGTATCAAAATTTCAGATCGTTCGAAAGAACCGTAATTGAATTATTTAATTTTGAAATTATTTTATTTATCTCTATGTATCATGTTAATTTTTTGAGATAGTGTGGTGATGTGTATGATGTTCAACAACCTTTCCTGTCACGCAATCAGGTGCGCATTATATTGACAATACTTATTAAAAATATATCAAATTTTTTACGAGACATAACTAGAATTTTGTACTTTCGGATCACTTTGCCCTGCGTATTATAATGAACATCCTCTCCTATATAAAAGGATTTATAGTCAAAAACTTGTTTTTTACGTTTTAAAAAAAAATAAGTTACCTTTAAATAATTTTATGGAAACTGAAACAGTAATATAAATTACTACTTGCAAGTTAAGCAGTAAATACAATATTTGAATCACCATGTCATGTAGGTACTTGTTAGCGCATCATTCTGCGCATGTCAAAATTCCACGCAAAAAACTGTCGTGGCGATATTAATACTACATATATTCAGACCAGAGCTCATGTGTTGTTGTTTTTTGTGTACACAAGATTATATTTTGATTTAAAAATGGTTAACTTGTAAACTTTAAGTATTTTTAGAGGCACTGAGCTGGTTTAAAATTTTTCAAAATGTTAAAAACTTTTTTTTTCATTTTTGAAAATAACCTTGAAAAGAAAAAAGTAAAATTTACTAATTTTATTAAAATTGAATAAAAAAATTATTAAATAATAAGTAGTTGACAAAATTGATTTTTAAATAGCTCATTACCCACAAAATAGTTTTAAGAAGATAAACACCAAATCTTATGGCTTTATCATTTAAAATTATTAAAATGATGTCCTTTTATATAGTTTTTCTTGTTCAGCTACATGTTCATGATGATATAGTTAGTGTATTATTTAACTGTTTAAGATTCTCTGAGCTTTGCTTTCACCTTCTGGAATTTCCCTTGGTTGTTCTCGTTGAAAACACATTATTTCCAATTTTTTTCAATCAAATAAAGCCTATGTGTGTTTTTCAATAGCTTTTTAGCAGCATTTTATTTTAAAACAATTAAACCAGAAGCCACTATTTAATGAAAAGTTATCATTTGTCCTCTTAAACTTATTTAGATGATGAAATATATTGCCATCTTCGTCAGTGAAATTGAAATTTTCAGAGCAGCACAGCCATGTTCATACTTTTGTTTATACTATGTATATTCTTTTAATACAGCAGTTTCCTTAGCACAAAGATGAATGATGATTCGTCTTTTATAATTATCAGGCTTGAATAGATAACACTTGCTCAGAAATATTAGTGGAAATTATTAAATATATTATTAATTATTTGCGTAATACAGTTTTTGTTCTTTGAACCATCAATTCATTTCTGGTCCATATGGGTTTTACAATTTATTATAAATTTCATGGATTAAACTTTTAAAAACTGTGCTATATTCTACAATTGATGAAAATATGCCTTCCCAGAAGTGGACATATAAATCTTATCACTCACAGAATAAGTAATAGAATATTTTTTTTTAGAGTATAATGTACTGGCTATGTTATTGCTTTGTAGTCAGCTGTAGGTTATGGCTATATTAATTTTTCCATCCTTCTTCAGACAGGAGATACAATAATTGTTTAGCTTTATCATCTCTTTATCTATGTCCTTATTTAAAAGTCACTCCAAAGGATTATTGTTTCCAACTCCAGTGCCTCTCCGCAGTACTTTTTTGAGGCTGGAATTCTGGAACGAAAAAAAAAAAGAATAGTCAAATAATATAATTATATCATTTAAATATTAATAAAATTGTAGCAGATGGGTCTTATCTTATCTTATATGTTACAGACGCTCCTTCTGTACAAAAGATTATTGTGTCCTACGTATTTCCATGGTTTGTGTTTAGTCCTGCATTCTTACTAGAGTTCTAAATGATGATAAAGTGTTGGCTTTCCTGGTTTCTTCAGGCAACCCATTCCACGCCACGATTACCGGACGGAAAGAAAGAAAACTTGTATGTGTTTGTTTTTGCATAGGAAATAAGAAAGTTGTTTTATCTTTATGTCTATCTGTGGGTGGTATTAAGTTATCTTTGTATTGTATTTCTAAATTAGAATTAATTGCCTTATGTATAATTACTAATTTACTCTTGGTTCTTCTATCCTCTAGTGGTCCAAGGTTTAATGATTTAACTAATGGTGTTACTCTTGTCAGTTTTGAATATTCTCCAGTAATGAATCTGGCAGCTCTTTTTTGGATTTGTTCTAACTTATCAATATTTTCTTTGATGGATGGGCCCCATACAGAAGATGCATATTCTAGTATAGGTCTCACCAGGGTGAGGTAGCATTTTAGTTTTATATCTTTGCTACATTTGTAAAAGTTTGATTTTTTAATAACTTCATTGACAAGGGGATTCCAAGATAGTTTCTCATTCATTATGACTCCTAAGTATTTTGCATCTTTAGTTTGGGTTAGTTAGTTAGTTCTTTTCCACGAATGAAGTATTTTGCATTTATTTGTTTCTTTTTCTTTGTTACTTTTAGCAGATGACATTTTTCTGGGTGGAAGGACATAGTTTCCCATTTTATTAATTCATCATAAAACTAGCATACGTGGGAAATTTCTCGTCTTTCTAAAATTAGGTCAATTTTTTAGGTGAAGTCGATAGTTAGGAACCAATTTTTTGATGATATTGTATTGAATAATGTTTCTAAAGTAGTAATCAAAGTATATGTAATATATTCTTTGAATGTGAATCTTTGTTAACTTTGTTAAAATCACATAATGATAATAAAAAAGTGATTTTTTTAAAAATCGAGATTTCTTTGATGCTAACCCCCTTTATTAGTAGACTACACAAATTTGAATCAGCTCGCAGTTTTGTAAATCATAGTTTTTTTTTATTTTTTTTTTTTAATTACGTTTTTTAAAAATAATAATAAAGTTGAAAAGAGTTAACATTTTTGTTTGGTAGCGATTACTCGCTCGTCCACTTCCGGTAATAAATCATATTTGTAAAATTGAAGAGTTATAAATATTCCCTGCTTATTTCCCTGAACCTCCGATTCTATTTGTGCATAAACCTAAAATGTCAAAACAAACCATTTTTTAAAAAATCTTTAAAAAAAAACTAACCATTAAAAAAAAAAGAGACCCGACTGTGGATCGAACCCCGGACCTCCGATTAAAAACCATCGCACTAACAATACGACCAGGCAGATGAATGAATTTATTGAACTTATAATTATAAAAAAAAGTTACAAAGAATCATGGCTTACTAGTAGCTCTTCAATTTTAGAAACATTATTATAGAAACACAAACCAGACGAGCGAGTAATGGATGTAGGCATTTTTCGCCAGTCAGCTGAGTTCAAGTACTTCTAGTTCAAAAAAAGACAGGCTCAGGCTAAATAAAATATATATTATATAGCTGATTTTTTAAATTCATATTCTGCTCAAATATTGAAATAATGGTTCGATCAATCACTGTTCAGGGTTATGAAGCTCTTAAAAATACTTTAACCAAATTGCAAGGCTCAGTTTTTATTCTATTTAGTGGAAGTCCTAATGATAGTGGGGTTAGCTGGTGCCCAGACTGTGTCAAAGGTAAAGTGAAATTGAAATACTACTAATACTAATGTTTCATTTTCATGAATAATTATTAGTAAATAATTAAATTAGCTAAATTAGCAATATATGATTTATTTATATTGTTTTTAAAATAATTATATTAAAAATTAAACCTAGAGCTATAATAAATTACAAAATTTCACTTTGAGTGTGAGTGTAATTTACTGTAATTGACTTAGACTTTGACATAACCGTAAGGCCGTAAGAGTAAGATTATTGGTAAAAACCTGTATCTCCGACCGGGCCCACCTTATCGGCGGCCATCTTGTTGCTATGGCACGTCACCGCCGGAAAAGTAGTGCGAGCCCCGTGAATTTAGAGGGGTAGGGGAATCAGAGATTCTAAAATTGCGCAGTTTTTTAGCTACCGGCAAATTAAAAAAAAAAAATTCACGGGGCTCGCACTACTTTTCCGGCGGTGACGTGCCATAGCAACAAGATGGCCGGAGGATTAGGGGACATTCTAATATTTTAAGGGGTATTTTTTAGCGTTTTTCATAAAAGCAAAATAGTTGTAAAAATGAAGAAAACAATGGGTACTCACCGATCAGGCATCGGAATCACAACAAATTAGATGACTACTGCCCCAATAAAATTCTATCGCTATACCTAACCCAAACCCTAAAATCTTCAATTTTCCGAAATTCTAAAGCTATACCTAACCCAAACCCTAAAATCTTCAATTTTCCGCTGAAAAAAAAAATGTCTACCTACTGATTGAAGCGCACCCAGACAGCGTGGCAGGGTAATTAGCAGCACTCACGTCACTTCTAAATGAGCACAGGAAATAGTTCTTAGATTATACTCATTTACACTTGGGAAAAAATGAACAGGAGAGCCCCCCCCCCCTCTCCTTCGTGCCATCATTGTTAATGTACATATAAATTCTAATTAAATATTAAATTAAAATCTCTCCCCTCATGCCCCTCCTCTTTTTGTTTTAATTTATTTACCGAAAGCGCGCTGCGCGCAATAATACAAATGCAATTATGAAAATAGACTTATTATTTACGTTTTACCGCAAGGGGAGGTAAGATTCAAGGGAAGCAACTATCCTTTCATAGCAACCGGAAGAGACGCGACGCTCCGGTCGGAGATATAGGTTTTAGCCAGATTATTATATTAGAATAGTCATTCATATTTATAGGGTGTAGACACTGACTGCTAATTTTAGTAATAGTCACTAGTACAGAGAGTAGTTGGCAAACATGGATAAATTACCCCATTAGTCATTAGGGATAAGATAAAAAGGAAATTATTCTTATTGGGATAATGCAGACTCATTGGGGCTGGGGGCATATGAATTCTTAATTCTGATATTGATATGAAATCTGCTCCTTCAGGTGTAACGTAGACATAAAATTTTAATTTTTGGGGATGAGGTATCAGTGATCAGGCAAACGCATTTGCAGACCCCTGCTGAGACCAATATGATAATATTAATAACTAATTAGTCTAATTTAAATGTTGAAAAAGTTTACAGAACAACACTTGCCTCTTCTGCACTTGTTGAATCCCATCCTCAACCGCATCCTCATTATAGTGATAGTTGTTGATATTGTCTTAGTAAACTTATTTATTCAGTTTTAGTTCAAAGAGCTTTGAAAATCTTTGAACTTTGTCAGAATAGTATGTCATGTGAAGTCAAGTAACAATAACTAAGTTATAGTTACTTTAAAGTAGGGCTGTTATCGATAAATTTAAATTTAATCGTTAACTTTTGAAAAATTACCGAATAATTAATTTATAATTTTTATTTAGCTAAAAGTAAGATGTATGACATCATTAAGCTAAAAATTTCAAGGGAAGTAACAAAAACAGGCAATTAAAAAAAAAAAAAAGTAGTTCAATATAATGTCAATGCATTAAAATTTTGTTATTACTAATTAGGTAAAAACAATGTTAAATTTTTTAATACCATTTTCCTTTTAAAAAAAAAGCTTCTTTTAATGGAGAAGAGTGTACGTAAAAGCAGCAAACTATAATTAATTATTAATAATTTATCATTTATCAATAAATCGAAAAACTTGATTAATTCATTGTCTTTCACTTTTATCGCTATTTTATTGATTAAAATAATTTTAATCGATTAAATATTTTACAGATTAAAATAATTTTAATCGATTAAATATTTTACAGATTAACCGAGAAATTAATTGTTAATTTCCGCAGCCCTACTTCAAAGTTTCATTTTAATAAATACTAATACACATTTACTTTCACATTTTCTTGAATTAACTCTGTCATCTGACATTACAAGGAAAAAATTAGATTGAATTTATGAAATTTATTATAATTAATATGTATTGTTTCTTGCAGCCGATCCTGTGATAGAAAGAAATCTTGATAAGGTACCAGAAGATTCTACTCTCATACATTGTCTTGTAGGAGATAGAACTTAGTAAGCTGCATTTGTAATTTTTTGGGTCATTGGTCACAATTGGTGTTAATTTTTATTGAGGACAAAGATCTGAACATATGAAAAATAAAATAGGAGAGTAATCAAGAAAAATTAATGTAAAGTTGAGTTTGGATGATATACCAGGCATTTGATTTTTGGCACTCGTACCATAGTGAGTTTTGCAATCATCTTTATACTTTATACTAGGAATGTTAGCGGTTAACTGGTTAACTCAGACTAGGACCGGTCATCATTATTCAGGACCGCGTAACAAAAATAAGAAAAAAAAATTAGGGGAAACGTAGTGAAAAAAACAAAACAAGCCGTAACGCGCCTCTCCCTCTCGCTTTGTCACAGTGAGTAAAAGCGATACCACGATCCAGCTGACAAGTAGGTTGGCATTCAAGTAAGCGTGCGTACATGACCCGTCATAGCCTTGCTTCATTAATTTGCTTAGTTGTTGAGGCGCTGTGACTGTACGAAAGCTAACACAGTGCGCGTTTGATGTCAATAACGGTCAAGGCTGAGGCTGTTTCTATTTATATTAATTATAGTCTGTGTCTTATAAAGACAAAGAAAGCTATAAAAGCATATGACCCCGTGACCTATCCACATTTTCTGATCACCAGTTTATAGTCTGTTTCAGGCATTCAAAAAACTTATCGGCACACGCCGCTTAGTGAAGTACATGTACCTATATTACGATAGGTTTTTGAAAGACATAGCAAAGATACTGGGTGATTAATCGGCCCACAAATTTGAGTTCGGTCTTTTAGTGACAGTTTTCCTGCTAGTCAAAGGCATTTGATTACCACATTAATAGTACGGCGAGTGTGGCTCAAACCCTATTTGAACAGAAAAATCAGGGAGGGGAAACGTGTGCGCCGCAAAATTCAATTATTCTGGCGAGTTGGCGATTGAAAAATAATGTTGTTTTTTTTAAAATTCCATTTTATCATCATTGTTTACTCCGTAGCTTTATAATTTTATTATTATTATTAATTTTAAAACGCGATTTGACTGAGCTGACCGGCATCACACACAAGAGAAGTAAACATGACGTCACAACAGACGGGGCGAGGCGTTGGTTTTTGAAACTAATGAAAAGTGCCTCGCTAACATTAACGAACTATTGAACCGGTCCTCATATTTAGACCGGTGAACTACGAGTCCTCAAAATAAAATATTAAAAAAGACAATTAACCATCACTGTTTAATTAATTCTTTGGAATTTAAAAAAAAAAAAAAAAGCATTGATTTGAGGGCAATGCGGAAAGTGCTGAACGCAAGCTGGAGAAGCAGGCTTTGATGCCATCAGACGACACCAGGCGACAACATTCTCTTGCTAGTTCTCAAAACATAAGGGATATAAGGACGAGCTGTTAACCGATTAACCAGTCTTTTTTTTTGAGCGGTTAGCTGGTCCTCAAAAACGAGCGGTCTTAACAACCTTACTTTATACATTATTATCTATTATATTTTGACATAATTAGAAATTCAGTTTTTGGCTATTGAAAAAAAAAATTTAACAATAAGACTCAAAACTTTCCAATAAATAATTTTCAATAGGTACTAGGTTTATGAATTTTTTTTTTTAAAAATGAACCGTTAAATTAAATTAGTATTTTTAAAAAAAAATTATGTATTTATTGAAAACTAAGCAGCACATTTGATTTTAAAATAGTTTATGATGATATAAGACTATGATATTTTCACCATTTTTCAGTTGGAAAGACCCAAATAATGAGTTTAGGAAAGACCCCCAGTTCTTGATAAAGTGTGTACCAACACTCTTGAAGTTTGGCTCAGTAAGTTGCTTAATATTTTTTTACTCTCAGTTTTTACTACCTGGGTAATTGCACGGCTACAGGTACCCGAGTTCACAAGTATCCATTGACATTGACAGGGCTATCTCTGGTAGAGAGTTCAAAGTGTAACTTCATGTCACATGTCAACATTTAAATATCACTAAACTCAAAGGCCTTCCTTGCGTCTATTCTATTAATTCCAAACATGGCTTTAAATTGGAATAGGAGTGGCTTTAATTTTTATTCTCTCTCTTGCCAACAGATTCAGAAGAAATTGGAAGAAGATCAGTGCTGCAAAGATGACTTAGTTCAAATGCTTTTTGAGGAAGAGGATTAATTTGGGGATTGCTTATTTAAGATGATTTTTTAACTGATAGTCAGAAGATGAGAAATTTAGAGGTTAAAGATCAGATGGCTTTATGGAGAAGCCTTGGAAATATTGTCAACTGTTTTTTATTTTAAAGATTGATATTCACAGTGACACAAAATATTTATGTGTCTAAATCTATGGGTAGGATAAATTTGAGAATTGAAATTATTTTATGTACCATTGATTGTTATTCATAAATTTGATGAAAATATAAAAGTATGTTGTATCAACATTTCCATACCACACGCTGTCGCATTTAAGTTTTGTTGTAAATTTGTTAGATATAGCTAAAAATTTTAATTAAGCGAGGAGATTTATTTTTTTTTTGGTTTTGACATGTTATATTTTATGTCTACCTATACACAATCCTAGTAAATCATATAAAGTCCTCAAACACAAGAAAACACGTCTGTGTAGTACATCACTGCAAGTGAAGCTTTTTATTAAAACAGTATGAAATTATAATCATGTTATTATAATATTTTGTAGGCATCCAAAACAGTTTCTTAAAATTATAAGTGTTTATTTCTTTTTTGTTTACACCTGTAATGACATCTTATTAACAAAAAGTCAGTTTCCATTATTTATTACTCAGATTGTTATGTTAATATCATCCCCATTATATGATGAGAGGAGTACATGTTGAATGAGGATTAGTGAAACAAATAAAACGTGTAACGTTACTATTGCATTTATTGAAAAGTCTTTTGAATTTTATTATTTCTTTCATCCAATTTAGTCACCTTGAAATCTTGCATTGTCCATCAGTAAGCTGTTCTCATTATTTTCAGCATGGAGCTTTGTGGATGAGGTCTCTAGTCTCTAATTTCACACATCCCCTGCTTTTTTTTGTTGTTGTCCTGATAAAGTGATAGTAGGACCAATTGAGCTTTTACTGATGCTAATATGTGCAATTAATTTGTAGACTTGAATAACACTTCTTATCGTTCATGCACATATTATTATTATTAATATTATTATTATTAAATAATCATTTTATAATCAGCACCTTATTTAATTTTCAATGATTGCATTTATTTTTAAACGAACTGATTTAAAAAAGTTCTATTTTATTAACTTTTGTGCATTATTCTATTACCTATAAATTATAAATACTTAGATATAATTTAAATTACATATACTACTTCAAATTATTTTTTTATTGAAGCAAACTTCAAAATATTTTCCATACTTGTTTTGACTTTTATATCCTAGACTATTAATACTGTAATTGTCATGTATTCAAGTAATATATTTGTGTTTTTTTCATAAAAAAAATAAAGGTGTATGTAATAGAAAAACTGCCTATGTTTTTAAGTTTCTTCCAGCAATATTGGGTATCTTAATTGTGAAAATAAGAATGCAGAATTAGTATTTATTTTAAAGGGTTGTTTACTTTTACCAGGTCTGTAGGGTATCTAGATGCTACTGTGTATTTGGAAAAATGATAATGTAAATACTGATAAGGGGCTGTCCATAAAGTATTTCAGAGTGTGGGGGGGGGAGGGGGATGTCTGGCCATGTATGAAGTCATGGTGTTTTATGTTAAATTTTAATTAATTTTTTAAAATAAAAATTTATTTTTTTGTTTGAAAGTGTGACATACTTTAGAGATTTGTGACTGGGGGGGGGTGGTTAAAATGGTCAAAAATACTTTATGGACAGCCCCTAAAGCTTTCAAAGTACTGTAAAATGAAGATTATCAGAGAGACAGTTTTGATTGATGATAGGTAACAGTTTTAAAATGAATTGTATAAGTTTTTTTGTTTTTTTAAAAATCCAATTAATAACCCATAAAATATTTTTTTAAATTGTCCATTACATGGTTGACTGTTGAATAACACATAGTGAAAGACGTGCTATGGTCCATTTAAAGCTTCTCTTTTGAGGTTATGTGCAGTTGGTAAATTTAGGTCTAAGGTGAGATTGGAAGGAAACTTTATTCATCATGAAATCTGTTTACTGTTTCATGGGCTGGGAACTCTGTGAAATTTATTAAAAAATCAAACAAAACCTTAGGCTTTATAAAAAGAAACTTTTACAAATGTAGCAAAGATATAAAACTAAAATGCTACCTCACCCTGGTGAGACCTATACTAGAATATGCATCTTCTGTATGGGACCCATCCACCAAAGTAAATATTGATAAGTTAGAACAAATCCAAAAAAGAGCTGCCAGATTCATTACTGGAGAATATTCAAAACTGAGGAGGGTAACACCATTAGTTAAATCATTAAACCTTGAAACACTAGTGGACAGAAGGACCAAGAGTAAATTAGTAATTATACATAAGGCAATTAATTCTAATTTAGAAATACAACACAAAGATAACTTAATACCACCCTCAAATAGATATAAAGATAAAAACACCTTTCTTATTCCATATGCAAGAACAAACACATACAAGTTTTCTTTTTTTCCGTCCGGTATTCGGACGTGGAATGGGTTGCCTGAAGAAACCAGGAAAGCCAACACTTTTCCACTTTATCATCTTTTAAAACTCTAGTAAGAATACAGGACTAAACACAAACCATAGAAATAAGTAGGATGCAATAATCTTCTGTACAGAAGAAGCGTCTGTAACATATAAGATAAGATTAAGTATTTAATGGAAATAATAATAAACATTAGCAATAAAATTATTTAAAAATAATCATTTAAAAATCTCTTCATTCATTTTATAGACTATATTAAGTTATTAACAATGCAACTTTTTTTAAAAAGTCATTAATTTTTTTTAAAAAGAGAACTATTTCTATATAAAATTTGTAGGTTAATAAACTGAAGTAAAGTATTGTTCCCAAGACACATATTAGCAGACGCAACCTGCTGAAGATCTTGAGTATAAGTTCCCCACTGGGGTTCCTCTGTCAAGACCAATTAATGTGACTGTGTCTTATTATATTCAATTCATTTTTATTTAAAAACTATATTGCTTATACTTATACCCAATGAGTACCATGTTTTATCTGGTAAGTCTCTACCTACAGCATAATTTTAAAATTACTTTCTAGAGAATTCCAACTTCTTATATTAAATTTTGTTTAGCCCTAACAGCTTTGTTTAGCCAAAAGCCTACAGATCATAGTTAAACTTAGAGTAAATAGGAGGATTATGTCACATTCATATATTGTGACGCAAGGCCTTTAAAAATTTTACTTCTTAGACCACTTATGATATAGAAATATAAAAGTCTTTACAGGACTATGTGTTAACACACTTATGTTAAGTTTTCTGAATTTTGATGTAGAGTTTTAATTTTCTTGAGGTTTGGATTATCAAGAGCATTAATAACTTCATTGACATGGGGATTCCAAGATAGTTTCTCATTTATTATGACTCCTAAGTATTTTGCATCTTTAGTTTGGGTTAGTTCTTTTCCATGAATGAAGTATTTTGAATTTATTTGTTTCTTTTTCTTTGTTACTCTTAGCAGTTGACATTTTTCTGGGTGGAAGGACATACTCCAGTTTGTTTCTCATTTTATTAATTCATCTAAGTCTTTTTGTAAAATTTTAATGAATAATAGTAAAACAAATTTAATTAATAAATAGTTTTAAAAATTATTGGAAAGAAACTTTATAGTATGAAATTGAATGAAAGAAAATGAGACACAATTAAAATGGTTGTTTCCTTCTAATTTAAAATTAAAAGGTTATTATTAATTGATCTCGGTTGTGCTCCAGATTTCGGTAATAAGAAACACCGTGTACATCTAGAAAGGGACAATACCAATGTTATTGGGATGGAATCAATATGACTTCAATGAAATGTGTTATTCCAGGGGTAAATCTCAAAGGTAAATATATGTTTGATCATTTAGCTAACTTGAAGGCTACATCAATACATAACTTATTTATATACTTTATCATATTATACTAATTTGTGACATAACAAATTAGTATTATATAAATAATATAATAATAATCTATCTAAGTATCTATTTTACTATTTTAGTGTTAGTTTGTTTTAGTTTAGTTTAGTAATAATTTTAGGACTCGTTGAGCACTATTCACTAAGTGATAAGTCAAGTAATAAATAAGTGAAAGTGTCACTTACCGTTTTTAAAGGCAAACTACTAACTATGCTAGACTATAGCGTATAGGTAAGTCTATACTAAGGTACTAAGGCTAAGACTAAGGTTGTTAAGACCGCTCGTTTTTGAAGACTGGTTAACTTAATCGTTCAAAAAAAAGACAGGTGAACTGTCAGTCCAAATTTTTACTATAATATAACTATGACAGTACTATTAAACTTTTTAACTACAGTCGAACCCACTTACCTCGAGCTCGGTTAGCTCGACCACCCTATTATGTCGACGTTTTTTATTGGAACCGCCAAATTCTCTCTTTGTCTTAGCATTTTCTCATCGTTTAACTCGATTTTTTTAAGTCGCCGAAACCTCATAACACGAGCACAAAAAAGGGTCAAATTTGCCACTTAACATTGGTTATCTCGATCCCCATGACCAATCGCCAGCTTTTGAAAATGTTAGCTATGATTTTTTTATACCCAAGGGAAGTTTCTGTCTCACCAGGGTCTGCTCGTGACGTCACAGCCCACTTGCGTTTTGCTTTCAGCGCTGTGTTGCTTCAGGTACTATGGCAATAGCCGCTTTTGAAATTCAAGCAAGTGGCTTCGAAGGCACAGTATCGCTCAATCTGGGAATCACCGCAAAACGGCGTTATATTTAAACTTAAACTGTCTTTAAAAACGAACGCTAATGATGGGACGATACCCAAATCATAGGCTGCTTACTGTAAACAAAGCTCCCCAGATTTTAAAATATATAATATAACAGACTACAGACAGTTTACCCACCCCCACTCTCAATCTCCCACACCATTGTTTTTGGTTAGTCCTATTAGCATCAAGTTACCGAAGGAATTCTAAGTCCATTGTAAACTGAGGGGATCGTATGGAATAATAAAATGTACCGTGTGCAGACTTGTTGTCATTGGCAACCATTCATCCTTCAACCTCATTTTGACTATTACATGTAGTGTACTACTGCTTTGTTCTCATTGTTTCATTCATAAGAAGTGGCCGTGTGCAAAAGCCATTTAACTATTGGTTAGAATTAATTAAAATATGTCAAAGTTGAAAGTTCAAAAGGAGTACCTAATTTATTTGTGTAAGTTTATATAGAGAAGAGTTCGCTTTGTCATGAGTCATATATAGGTCACGATAGACCATTCTGAGCTGAGAGGACGGACCCAAAGAAGATGATTAGGAAGAGAATGGTTCGGGGACAATGAGGGGATGTGTAGGTTACTAAAGTTACTTACTTGTGTAGCTTGTAAGGAAAATCAAGCAAGTGTCTTTGAAGGCACAGTATCGCTCAATCTGGGAATCACAGCAAAACGGCGTTATATTTAAACTTAAACGGTCTTTAAAAACGAACGTTCTTAACAACCTTAAGAATGAGTGAAGAAATAGGGTCCCGATATTCCGATACGATTCTGATTAATCGTCCCATCACTAATTAACGCACAACACGTACATAAAGAAATTTCAAGCGCATGTTAATATTTTGCCGCCATAATGGTTTTCGCTTTAACTCGATCATCGGTTATGTCGATGCCATTTTTCATACCCCAACGCCGTCGACTTAAGCGGTTTCGACTGTATTATGTTTTGTGAACTAAAGAAAATGGATCAAAATCAAAGCGCCCATGATGTTCAGCAATATTGTCAAAACAGCCAATTCACTTTCACACAATAAAAAAAAAGTCATCTGAACAAAGAAGTAAACTGTATTAATTTTCAGTTTTTAATTTTATGAAATAAAATGATTAAAACGGCATATTATCAAAGTTGTCAAGTCAGTTTGTTTTTGCGGATCAGTTAACTGTTTTAAAAAGCCTGTTATACTGTCCGGTCCATATTTTTCCTTATTTTCTTTAGAACCAACCAGGAAAGGCATCAAATTTTCGCCTTGCGACGTCTGGTGTTGACATCAAAGTGCACAAAACAGCCCGCTTGCATTCAGTTCTCATAAGCTGTGCTCCTTTTCCATTGCACACAAATAATATTTTAGAAAACATGAAATTTTATATCAATGAATCAATGCGGTAATTTTAAGTCTAATGCCTTTGGCGTGCTTATACTTAGCTGGAAAATTATTGATATAAGATCTAAATCAAATTCGAGGACCAGAAACCATCTAGTACTACCATTAGTAAAACTATCTTTCCACTTGTAATAAAAATAGTAACCCTCGAGGCCTGTGCAGTGTTACTTTAGTACTATGCTTCGGCAACAACAAAAATATTAAAAATTATTAAAAATCGTTCACCAGCCGAACTCCACTAACAGTGATGATGTGTATTTTTATATTATTTAAGACCGGAATATTAAGAAAATGCATTGATGTCACGGTCGCTCGCGTATTGGCTCTAGTATTCTGCCGCAACACAACAAAAATTAACTCCGGGTAATAAGCTAGTACAGACTAAATAAAGTTACAGTTAACCGGTCCTGATTAATCGGGACCGGTTCAGTCTAGATCTGATGACTGGTTAACCGTTAACAACCTTTGTAACTATAGACACTGTATTACAGACTATAATAGTAATTAATATATCTTATCTGTTCCAGAAAATCTTTCTATACAGAAGATTACTAACTAATGTGTTAACCATGACCAAAACAAAACAACACAACTTTGACTAATTGGCTTCTTGACCTGCTTACTTGGAAAACTATTTTTTTTAAAATAATTATTACACAGTAATCTTAAAGTAATATTTTATTTGCAAGGAAAAATATTTTTCCATTGATAATGATTAAGGTGTTAGTTTTGAGGACCCCAACTATTATGGCTTAGCAAAAACATCTTTGTCATGGTTTCTGACTGAAGTTGACAAGCCAAATAATTTACATATGTTAACTCCGAATCTGAATCCTTTTAATCAGATACTTGACACAATTGATTTGTTTATTAATGATGGCAATTAATGTATGTCATCTAATTAACTTTAAAAAACTACTTGTCTAACTTGTGTTCACGCAATTAAAAAAAAAAAACATCTAGTGAAATTCTGCATCACCTGTGATCATGCCAATGAAAAAATGTTGTGTTAGTGACTCTTTTGATTCCCATAAAGGGATAAACTTCTTGTCCATCCAACCCTATTAACTATTCTGAACAATTAATTAAATGAGTTGTTTTTTTTAAAGTCTGAAAGTTATTATCAGAAAGTCATTAGTGTATATGTTTTTTCTGTAGTGCTATTCATCCATGTTAGTCCAGCATGCTTTAACAGGCTAGACCACAACAGGGACTCGAACTGCCGTTATTGCAGCCAAGCCTCTGAGACGGTCACACACCTGCTGATGTCGTGTCCCATGCTAGACATAGCCGGGAAGGTACAGGAGGCAAAAGAGTCCCACTTAAAGACTATGTTGTATGGCACGGCTCAGCAGATGGAGCAGATTGCCCAAGTATTAGCCAAGGCTTTAAGAGATTAATCTCAGGCCTACAGAATATGTGTTTAGTTTTAGTCCAGCATGCCCACTGCTATACACACATATTATTATACATTCATCCT
The DNA here is from genome assembly GCA_002072015.1 of Radix auricularia. Classification (NCBI taxonomy): domain Eukaryota; kingdom Metazoa; phylum Mollusca; class Gastropoda; family Lymnaeidae; genus Radix; species Radix auricularia. The sequence continues at coordinate 647,838 of MUZC01001532.1, forward strand.
CTTGATTTTTTCACAAATTTAATAAATTTGTTTTCAGTTTTCGGGAGGGCGATACAGTCCCTGTCAAAAATTGGAGATGAGTTGTATTTTGAGCCTTTGGAAGACGGGGTGAGTTTGAATAAGTTCTTTGTTTACTTTTATGATACAAATATATTAATTTTCTTTAAAATATCAATACCTATTATTTTTTAACTCATTAGTCTTTAGTCTTACCATTTTGAATTTTGTTAACATTGTTTTCTAAAACTGATAAAATTGTGTCTACTTCAACAGCTTTACCTGAGATCTGTCAATTCATGCAGATCAGCATACGCCTGCTTCCAGTTTTCTCCCCTATTTTTTCTAAACTATGTCAATGGATCAGTAGGAGGTGCTGAAGATCAAGATGAAGAGCCTCTGCGTTGTAAAATTGGGATGAAAGTGAGGATTGTCCTAATGTAATTTTGTGGCCTGATTTTAATCACAGCTAAATAAAGTTGAGCAAGATTTCAATTTGGTCTCTTAAAAATAACTCATTGCTCTCTGTTATTTTATATTTACTTTAAAAGAAATTCCTTTGAAAATTTTATAAAAAGTGCCAAATTTAGAAGATAAAATGATTTTTCATTTTATTATTTCCTACTCTACTAGTCCATAATGACCGTCTTCAGATCCCTGGCCACCATTGACAAGATGGTGGAGAAATGTTGCATATCACTCAACATGTCTGAAGCAAGGCTGGTATTTCAAATGTATTGTAGGCATGGTAAGTGGTCGTTCAAATAAGGCCTTTAAAAACATAAACACATTTTAATTGTTATGACACAGTCATAAGGGGTTAACAAACTAATATTTTTGTCTTTTAAAACAATGGAAAAAATAAATAAAGATTGTTTTAATAATAGGTCACCAAAACTTAAATCTCACATTAGAATCTAACTTCCTATTAATACCAGAGACCAATAGTTGTAACATGGCATATTGTAAATTTATTATTTATCAGGCATTGTGAAGACCCACAACCTTGCATTCATAGAGTGCGAGACACTTCAGGCAGTTTTCTCAAAAGACATGTGCCCCAACAAGTTTACGTCTCCTCCCAAGTAAAGCCTTCATTATCTAGGTTATTAATTTATGCTAATAATAACCTGGTTTGACTTTCTTATTAAAACTTAAAAAATAAGAACCTTAATATTTTAAAAGTTTTAGCTCCTTCTCCTATATTTATTAACTCTTAACTTCAAACAATCAATTTTTAAGACACTCCATTAAATTTTTTTGTTTAAAAATTCTCTTAGAGTAAAAAAATTTTTTTTTTTCAACTTTCAGACTCCTTTGCGATGCTGTGCTCAACTTTCAGAACACACAAGAAGAAATAACTCTAATAGTTAGGCCTGATTTTGTAGCCTTAAAGAACTACGTGGAGGATGAACCAGGTAGGAACATTTCCAATTTAGGGAGAAAAAAATTTCTCTTTAGCTTGTGTCTGTATCACACTTTCACATTTTTTTTATTGTGTATCTATCACCATTCAAACAAGAAATATTTTCAAGCATCAAATAGTAACTAAAGATTTATGCAAGAAAATTTTAAATTTTGAAATTAGATTTTTGATATTTGAATATTTCACGGGGCAAGCATCTTAAGTTAAAGTATTTGAAATTAAATCGTCTCCAGGATTGCGGATCTGGAGTATTTTAATAATGATTTGATTATTTAAATAGAATGATATACATGAAAATAGTAACACATTGATTTATAAATGTAATCAATTTAAAGCATTCACATCCTAATTAAACAAAAGATATAATCACATATTAAACTAAAGTAAGCCAACTGCTACGACATGGTAATAGTTTGAGACTGTGTAAGTTTAATAGAGAGAAACTCATGCCGACATGTTTTGGTGCCTGTGATGTCAACAGATCCTAAGAAAGTGATGCACACAGAGCTGACCCTCTCACCCAATGAATTTGAGAACTATCAAGTTGGAGTGGACACTGACGTGACCTTCTGCCTTAAAGAGTTGAGGGTAAGTCTCTATCAGTAAGTGGACATTGATGTGACCTTTTGTCTTAAAGAGTTGAGGGTAAGTCTCTATCAGTGAGTGGACAATGAGTGGACACTGGCATGACCTTCTGCCTTCAAGAGTTGAGGGTAAATCTCAATCAGTAAGTGGACATTGCTTGGGCGCTGACATGACCTTTTGTCTTAAAGATTTGAGGGTCAGTCTCAATCAGTAAGTGTATACTGAGTGGACACTGATGTGACATTTTGTCTTAAAGAGTTGAGGGTCAGTCTCAGTAAGTGGACGCTGACGTGACCTTTTGTCTTAAAGATTTGAGGGTCAGTCTCAATCAGTAAGTGGACACTGTTGTGACCTTTTGTCTTAAAGAGTTGAGGGAAAGTCTCAGTAAGTGGACACTGACATGACCTTTTGTCTTAAAGAGTTGAGTGTCTCAATCAGTTTTAGGTCTTATAAAATCAATTAATGTGCACCTTTTATGAGACCTGTGCCGTAAACAGTTTTAGTGCTTATTTTAACAAAGCCTAATATACTGTTCATTTATTGTAAACATTTCTTTGTTGTACTTTGAAAGTTTTATTTGAGAGAATTCATGGGAAAGTGAAAGAAATATAAAGTCTCTAAAGTTAAACTTGGTATTAGAAGTCAGTCTAAGCTCTTGATATAGTTGTAATTTGTAGGTTTTCTACTTACAGAAAATTTTTTAAATGTATCTTTTGACTTGTCAGTCTGTAACAATTTAACAAAAAGCTGAGCAAAGCATAATAATTTTTTTTGGTATTACTATTGCATTTAATCTCCTAAAAAACCATTTGACAATAAAAGTAATGAACTTGTTCTACACACAGGCAGTCTTGGCTTTTGCTGACTTAACTGGACTGCCAGTCACACTACAGTTTGAAGGAGCTGGAAAGTATTGAAATTCTTTAGAGAAATCATCACCCCCACAAAAGCATGAGCAGTCATAGCTGAAACATATTTTGACCATTTCAATTTTGAAATGGGAGAATTTTTAAAAGGAAATATCACTTTCGCCTCATACAATTAAAATTTAACACATCTGAACAGCTATAATGTTTTATTCTGTAGACATTGAAATTTTATTTCCAAGGGCTCCAAAGATAAATTAAAGGATATCAATACCCAACATAGTCTGCTTCGGTCAATGGCTAGTCATCCTTTGTTTAAAAGTGTTATGAAAATATACACAAGTGTATGTGGGTTTCCAATTTAATATTTATTGAACTTAAATTGGGATCTATTAAAATTAAACCAATGTGTTTCCTTACCTGTGCATCAAAGCTTAAGTATATAAATACAATGGCTAATAACAGCTTTAGATATTTAATAAATGTGCCTTTAAATATAAATCATTATCAGTTTCTAATGAAATGTCATTGGAAACATACATTACTTAGCATATTATAACTTTGACTTCAAGTTTAAACTGTTACAAAACTCTTGTCCCCGCCCCCCAGGCCAATAACGCTGTCCATCAATAGTGACCTTTCTTTTGAAGCCAATTTTGTCCTGGCAACGCTGGCTGATGCTGAACCATCTCAGATACAACAAAATACTCAGACAAAAACTAACCACCCACTTCGGTAAGTCATTGTTGGCTGTTGTTTTCTTTTTAAAAAATCAAACTGCTTTGCTTGAAGGACAATAATTCAATAGCAGTTTAAAATATATTATCATTATCTTGAACTGAAATATTTTATTGAAGTGAAGTAAGACAACAAGAGATTGAAAATAGTTGGAAATTAAAAAAAAAAAAATTGTTAAGTAATATTAAAGAAAGAAAAAAGGTGCATATTATGGACATGAGGGCCGCAGTAGTCAAAGTGGTAGCAAGCTGGACTGCCGAACCGTTGCCCATACTCGAGACACGAGTTCGAGCCTCGGTACTAGCAAGGCCCCTGGGGCATTGTGCTAGCCACACAATCCCTCGCTCGTTAGTGGTGGTTAAATAAACTTGTGAACGCTACTTCACTTGCCTAGAGTCTGACATGGACTGAAAAGGGGGTTATATACGTTACATTGACATGGTAGACCAGTGGGGGGCAAACTTTTCAGGGCAAGGGTCCCATCAGTGGTGGGTCATGAAATGTCTAAGGGGTGCACTGAAAAATTCAAGCACGGAGTTGCAGACTAACATATTGTATTGATTTTTTTTTTAAAAATGACTGCAGGTTTCCAAAGGCCACCAATGTACCCTTTAAATTTCATTGTTCTGTGTGCAATATAAAAAATCTGTGTGCAATGTTGCACAGCATTTATTTTTGTGCAAAATTGTACAACTCACAAACTGCTATTTTATTATCCTTTTCTACATTAAGCATCTAAACTGCTGTGCAGTGATGGTCAGATATCTGCAGGGCCATGCAACCACACAGCTTGCTTAAAGGAAACATTGCTGGCCTGATAGAACTCCATATCTGACCGCATGTGGCCAGAGTGTTTGCTCCCACTTGTATTTGAATTACTATAACAGATCAATTAAAATATGTCTGTGTTATTATTTTTTTCAATGCTTGTATTCATTTAGTTTTATAAATTGCAAATATTTGTTTCTTTTAGCAACAACACTGGAAAACAAAGCAAGGGAGAGAATAGAAACTCAGTTGTAAACAAGTAGGTTTTTGTCAGCGATAGTCTTGTTTGTTACTGCTGTGTGTGTTGCTGATAGTCTTGTTGTTACTGCTGTGTGTGTTGCTGATAGTCTTGTTTGTTACTGCTATGTGTTGCCGATAGTCTTGTTGTTACTGCTGTGTGTGTTGCTGATAGTCTTGTTTGTTACTGCTGTGTGTTGCTGATAGTCTTGTTACTGCTGTGTGTGTTGCTGATAGTCTTGTTTGTTACTGCTGTGTGTTGCTGATAGTCTTGTTTGTTACTGCTGTGTGTTGCTGATAGTCTTGTTTGTTACTGCTGTGTGTGTTGCTGATAGTCTTGTTTGTTACTGCTGTGTGTGTTGCTGATAGTCTTGTTACTGCTATATGTTTTGTTGTTAAGCAGTTAAGAGCATATTTAAACATTTGGAGATGATGGACTGTCATATATTTATACATGCAATACACTTTAAAATATTTGGCTTGGGATCTCATATTATTTCAATCTCCTTTCTCACGGTCTGTCCCCTCATGACTGTCCCCCTCATGTCTGTCCCCCTTATGTCTGCCCCCCTCATGTCTGTCCCCCTCATGTCTATCCCCCTTATGTCTACCCCCCTCATGTCTGTCCCCTCATGTCTGTCCCCCTCATGTCTGTCCCATGGTCCTCAGCTTACATGTTGATTGCTCCAAAGTGGTGAATTACTTTTTGTCAATTTAGGTCTTTCCCTTTTCCCCCCCCCAGAAATGCATCAAACAAGTTCTCTAAAAAAGATCCTACGCCATCTATGCGACCAGAGGCATCAAACGCCATGAATGACAGCGACGATGACGATTTAACTATGGCTTTGATGGATGTCACCGCCGCTGAAGAATCTGTGTCATATAATAATCGAGCACATCATTCATCACAAGTTCCTGTGAACAGCAAGCATCCAGACCAAAGAGTTCCTAGGAATAAGAATGTTTTCATAGAGACAGATGAGACTAGCTGTGAGAATAATGATGATGAAGAGTGGGGTAGGGGGCCTGAAGGTGGCATGAACATTCACAGTTACCCAGCATTGTCCATTAAGAGTAAATCAGCAGATTGTGGTCAAGAGAGGCTCGTGGGGGATTCACCTGGTACACCTGTGAGAGATAATCTGAATGGAGGTTCACAGAACCTGTCTAGAATTGAAAGCAGACCGGGGGAGACAAATCAGGTGGCACATTTAACAATGAACATTGTGAGCAATGTGCAGGAAGCAAACTTAGCAAGCAGTAAAAAGTTGTCTTTAAAGTCTGCCAGTGATGCAAACAGTGATCTGAGTCCAGTCATTTCATTACAAGATAAAAACTTGGTAAGTCTAAACTTTCTTCTTTGATTTAGGGTTTATGTTGAATTGATATAGACTATTTAATTAAACTTTTTTTTCTTCTCAATTTCTTGTGTTCATTACAGTGGAAGTTATGGATACCTCAAAAATCTAAAAATATATTTTGGTTCAAATTTGTGTTGTCTTAATTTAACACTAACTGTCGCTAAGCGTTGTAATGCGTCCCTGCCTACTATCCTAAAGCGTCCCTAGATATCACTCTCGTTAGAAACGAGATCTCGGAAAGTAAAAACTCTTCAATGCTTGAAAAATGATGTATTCGAGTTCTAGCAATGGAGGCCTTTGCCCGTGCTAGTATTATCGCTCAATTTGCGATGTTTTTTGGTAGTTTTTATGGGTTTTTTTAAAGAAGCGATTTTCCTATGCTTTATTATAAAAATTATAGTACTAATCTACAGGTAAATATAGTACTTAACAGTGTTTTGGATGCGTAAAATAACCATTCTTAGCCAGTATGACAATAATGTTATAAATGGATTTTACACAATTTTTTTAATTTCATAACCTGTTGATCGTAATACGTGAAATCCTTACAGGAATGAGGCGGAAGATTATTGAAAACCTTATGGGGCTTTGAAAGTTAATTATCAACAGGAATCATGTCTTAGTCAATTTTTCAAGTCATCCAAAGTGTAATTATTTCTTCCCCTGTAGCCCAACAACCAATCAGTGATGGAGGACCTAGAGGAAGATGATGAAGAAGATATACCGCCAACGCCTCCCAGCAAAAAGGTACATGATTGAAATAATATTTTATTAACAAGTGCAAAAATCCATTTATATCAATTCATTTATTTATATGGGTTAGTTAAAATTAGATTTGAAAGAATTTTTTATAAAGTGTTTATAAAACTTTAATTAGTGAACAAGCTAGTTTAAAACATTTAGGGTATACTAATTAACAAAACAGTTCAACCTAAGTCTTTATTTCTTGCAATATCAAGTCAGTTGGTGTATGGATCAGAGCAATGACAAAATATGTTTTGCATGAGGAGCTGCGATCAGGCTTTGTAGAAAAGATGTTATTGAATAGGGTATGGTGAGGCCTGTAAAGATGAGTAGATATGTCATACATACCCTGTTTGCATGACATATATCTACTTATCTAAAAGCCTGATTGCAGTCTCACCCATATTTTGTTCTGGAAAAGCATGCATGAATTAATGAACCTATTGGCAAAAAGCCCTCCCCGGCAAACAAGCATAATCTAGAAGTTTTTAAGTACGGTAAAACTTATCTCCATGTAGAGTTTAACCAGAAAATAATAGTATTCTAAATTTTTTTAATTTAAAGCACTAATGTTTTCATAGTTTTATTGATGCAGAGCATCATTTTATGAATGTATTTTTTTTATAATTTTAGTTCCGCTCTGTATTTTTTGGCACCCAATCGAGTACTCAGCCCTCCCAGTCACAGCAGAAATATGCAGTGCTTGCACCAGATTCAGATGATGACAGCTAGTTTTTGTAACATGTTCATGTCTGTAATGTTTTAGTAATTTTAATGTTTATGAACTTCAGGGTTGCTTTATTACTGATACTGAGATATATCTTAGCTCTAACTATTGGGAGTCCTTTTTTTTTGTTTTTTATCTTTGTTACTGTAAAATATGTTAACAATTTTTTAAAATTCATCCATCATGAGCCTGTGAAATTTGAACAAAGATTTACTTAAATCCATCACAGTTCAAGTATTAATTGTTAAATTTAAAGCAGGTCAGCTGTAGTTTAAATTATTTGTATTCTTGTTTTCCCATGAATCTAGTCTTTAAATGAATTATAGATGTGCTAAACAGTTGTGAATATTTTCAGAAGCAAATTCCTAAGAAACTTCTTTTTTTTTTTAAATCAAAGGCAAGTATTCATGTAAAACTAGAGAAATTGTGTTTTTGAAATATTATAATTAGTAAAATTAGCGGTTAAAAAAAAAAGACGAAAGAATGGTTTAATTTTTAAAAAATGAAATAACATTTTATTCAAAATTCCAATTGAATATACAACATTACAGATATTACATGTTCCTCTTTACAAGATTATAAAGAATAGATTTTGTGTGTTCTTTAACAGAGTGCATCAAGAATGTTGTTCTCTTAGAAGTAGTAGTATTAAGTTGAAGTTTTATTTTACCTCTTAATTAAAGGCCTATAGGAAAAGAGATGGATTAAAAAAAAAAAAGTATTTTTAATTAAAATGAAGTTGCTCCAATGAAATAATATTTTTGTCTGTGACTAGTAATTATAGATATTTATATTGGTGGGCTTCATGACATGATTGCATACAAGTATTATTTTTAAAAAAACAAAAAATAAATTACCTACACAACTAAAATTATCAATCAAAACTTTTAATCTATGCATAATGAAATTCTGATAAACTTCTTGACTGAAAGAAAATGAACCATCGCAGTTCTCCTAATATGTTCATGTTTAACACAAAGTACATGTAGTCACCTGTATTTTAGTATGATGAAAGTAACCATGTAATGAGCAACACTCCCTAATACCTATGATGGTTTCAAGAGAGGATTAATATATCTCCTCAATGAAAAATTTCTTCAAATATCTGATAGCACTGAGCACACAACAATTTTTTTGTAAAAATCCAACTATTTCAGTTCTCTTGATATGTTTTTAATTGTAAACCATTCATCATTCAGCCACAATACACGCGATCCAGCTCAGTGAAAACCAACAGTCAATGGACTATTCTATGCACACACTAAACTAAACCACACACCTAATGTCACCAGAGACATGACTTCAAACAAATAATTACACCGATCGTCCAAGTATGTCAGTCAACTGTTCCGTCATTAAGGCTAAATTGGGCATAACTTCTTTACAAATAGATATGAAAATATTTACAACAGGAAAAACAAAAATATACTCTAAATTCTCATTAAATTATTGAAAAAAGCATTAATAAATTTTCCTCCTACACAGAGGTTCCTGTTTCATTTAGAATTTTAAAATTATTTAACATTGCAAAATCAGGCATAATTGCACAATAATTTTCAGAACGGATTCCAACAATTATACTCTCTACCTATGTAGCATTAAAATTTAGTACGTAAAATATTGTTTTAAAGCTTTACTGATCCACTCTATTCACACACACACAAAAACATTCGTAACAACAAATATTCTCTTTTAGGAATGTTAAGTCTTTAAACAAAAAAGAAATATTTTAAATTAAATTAATTTTGCATACATGAATTTATGAATGATTCTTTTTAGAATGGGATTTTTTTTTTCAAGGTAAATTGTTTAAGTGAAATGTATTTGGAATATATTAATAAAAAGAAACAACAACAAAACAAAAGAAGACCCCGGTTACATTTGGATATAGTACTTACACAACCAGAACATACTGTTTAAATTCACCTAAAAAAATCTAAGGTGCCAAAATTAACAATTATATTTACTTGTTGGTTCCTGATTTAGTCTGGGTGAATGACACCCCCCCCCCCCAAATATTATTTTAAAATGATGTAATTTGTATTCCAAGGTTTGCATTAAAAAATCCTAAAATATTTAAAAACCCACAAGAAAAACAAATTTTACTTTTTTTTAATATACTTCTAAAACTAGAAGAAATAATGCCATAAGCAAAATTACTCCTGCTTTGATAGAAATTTATAAATTGAATACACTCATCTTCATATGATGTGGTTTGATTACACTTGAAATAAGAGAGTATTAGTAAAAAGAATAAAATGTCAACTGTGACTGATTGATGATTGAGTTAACATTAATATGGAAAGGCAGGGCAAACTTATTTTAGAACAATGGCTCCACCTACTTTTACATTAACACATGCATTTGTTTAAATTTATTTGAATCAAACCCTAGCTAATATTTTGTTTTTTACTGATGAAACCTGAAACTAATGTCTTAATCATGTGATCAAATTGATACTCCATTAAAAAAAGTAATGCAACCAAATTATATACAAGTTCTCAGACTCTTCACTTGTCTATTCTTTGAGTTAGGTAAATAGCTGTAGGTTAAATTTTTAAACACACATAACGTCACATTTTCAATGAAGCAGAGTCAGTTTTTATTTAAAAAGTTGTTTAACTCATTAGTCCCTGATGCAACTAAATGTATCTTTATAAGGGGGGATGAGTCATATCGCACTTTAGCATGTTAACTCATTAGCTCCTGATGCGACTAAATGCGTCCTTATAGGGGTCCGTACGGATGCATCCAAATGCGTCTGTTCGCATAGCGACGCACTCTCGCATATTTAGTTAAAAATAGCATCGAAATCTCGCTTTCCTCGAGACTTCCGGCTTTTCTGTGATTCTACGAGATTTCAATAAAAATCACCTGATGTTTTTATCTTCTTTCACTTTCGATCCAAGTATGTTTTAGTTAGACGCGTCTCTATCCAGTGTGTATTCACCTGAGGTGTCGGAAATCGCAATATCGGTCTTTAATCGTCATTATTTCGCAGTGCACGTTATATTATTATTAAACTTAATTCATTCCTGGATGTGTTAATCATTTTATTTTTTGAGATAAATGAATATCTTTAGAAAAGAAAAGAATTTTCATCATAAAATAAAAAACTTAATGAAGTTGCTTCCCTTTTGTCCAGAATATGGAATAGATACGGAAGTAGCCCTTCAGGAGCTATTGAGTTAATAAGAATAGCTTCAAAATCTTGCTTTCCTCAAAACTTCCGGCTATTGTGTTATTCTACGAGATCTGATCAAAATAATGGATTTTAGAAATCTCGTTTCACTTCCAATCCAAGTGTAATTTAGTTTGACACATCTCTAGTATGTATTCACCTGAGGTGCCGAAAACTATTGTTATCGGTCTTTAATTGTCATTTGTTTGCAGTGCGTGTTATGTTATTTAACATAATTCATTTCTTCGCGCATCTTTAGAAAAGAAAAGCATTTTTTCTAATGGAATCAAAAGCTTAAGTTGCTTCCCTTTTTGTCAAGAATATGAAATAGACATGGAAGCAGCACTTCAGGACTTTATGGGTTAACCTGAACAAAATCTGAGGAAATAGTATTTTAAATCCATTTAAATTAAGCCCATGCTAGAATAGAGTTTGGCATCCAAAAGGTATTAATTTTGTTTTAAAAAAACATCATCAGGATAATAATTGCTGTTTTGTTACCTCTAAATCACAAAGTCAGTTTCCCATGCACTCATGAAAGTCAGATTATTTTCTTGTTCATGTACACTCAATAACTGTACATCTGTGTATTTTAATAGAGGCTTGACAACAGTGTTGCAGTTGATAATATATTAAGAGGAAAGGATTCCATAGTAACACACAAGTTGAAATGTTTTTGGTTCTTTTCATAGCATCTTTCATCACAGAAAAATTTCGGACTGGTATGTAACGCGCGCTATAATACATGTGATATCATCTGGCTTGCCCCCTGAAAATTATTTTTAAAAAAACATCTTAAAAATAAATTTATGGCAAGAATTTTAAAAAATGTATTTCAAATTTTAAAAAAACACACCAAAAACAGCACAGTTCTATAATTTGTTCTTTTTAAAAGCTAAATCATAAAATTATATTTTGTTAAAAATTCTAACCTCTCAAATCAATACCAATGTCACAGGCTGAGAGTGCAAAAGGAGACATGTAGTCAGGGTCTAATGAAAGCTTGTAAGCATGTTCAGCCATGCTGTGAGCTGCAGATTGGATCCTCTCTTCTTCTTTATGTGTCTGCAGAGTTCATCAAGTTAATATGTGTGTAAAAATTCATATAGCAAAGTAGTATCCCATAAGGAGATGTAGACAAAGGGTCAACTATATTCTCATTCATATTAAATACATTTATATATACTTTAGATAATGAATAATTAATCTTTAAAGACAAAAAAATTAAAGAGAAACAAATAAGTGAATGCAAATGTAATTTTTATATTTTGAAAAAAATTTTTTGCAGATTCTCATGGACTAAAATTTTAAAATTCTCACTAATATGCACTGACATGTCATTCAAAAAAAATATAAAAAAATTACAACTCTGTTGATTTAATCTAAACTTCTGAGTCATCAAAGTAAGACAACTTACACAAATCAAACACATCTTAGTTGGGACTAGATCAATGTAAATTAAAAAATTGTTGCCAGTGGCAAGGGTTAATTGGCCTTCTCCATTGTAAGAAATAATACTTTTTGAAAATTCCTTACATTAACTTCACTGTCTTGTCTCTCTAGCTTAAAGCGCGCACAGAAAAATAAAAGTAAAAAATGACCAGTTTCTGTGATGCTATTGAGCTGAAATTTTGCACATAGACTTTTGTTACCTAACAATTAGGGCTGCGGAAAATAACGATTAATTTCTCGGTTAATCGGTAAATTTCTTTATCGATTAAAATTATTTTAATAGATAAAATAGCGATTAAATTGAAGAGGCTGTTTTAAATAATTTTCCCGATTTATTAATAAATGATTACTTATTAATAATAGTTTGCTTTTTTTAAGTACAAACTTCTCCATTAAAAAAAAAGATTTTCTAAGAGTAAACTTTAAAATAAGCTCTTATATTTAAATTTAAAAATGCTAATTGCTTGTTTTTGTTACTTCCCTTGAAATTGTAAGTTTAATGACGTCTTACATCTTATTTTTAGCTAAATAAACAATTATCTATTAATTATTCGGTAATTTTTCAACAGTTAACGATTAAATTTAAATTAATCGATAACAGCCCTACTAACAATGCATTGTATCAAAATTTCAGATCGATCCAATGTACCGTAATTAAATTAATGAATTTTTAGTTATCTCTATGTATCTCTATCACTCTATGTAACATGTACTGTTTTGGGCATCTTTCGCGCGGTGCGTATTATATTGAACAACCTTTTTAATATTTTCCTGTCGCCTGTGCGGTGCGTATTATGTTGAAATTACTTTTATAATATTTTCCTGATCTGTAAATATTTATATTAGTCGCGCAGTGTGTGTTATATTGAACATAATAAATACATTTAGTTCTGTCTCATATATAAGGGATTTATGGTCAAAACTTTGTTTTTACGGGTTGTTTAATTTAAAGCTGTTATTAAAAACCAAATAGACAAAACAGTACTTACATGTAGTGGTTTTAATGAACGAACAATCATATCTTCACTCAAGTTATCAAAAAGTCCATCAGTGGCAAGCATCAAAATATCACCATCTTCAACTTTAAATGACGAAGTCTCAGCCATCTCAGGGCTGTAAATAAATTAACTAACGGTCAGTATGAAAAAACAACAACAAATACTCTGTCAGTAGTCAACACCTATTAATTACTTAAACAAAAAATTACTCATCAAACTTAAAAAAAACAACTACAAGATAACATCTCAGCACAACTCTTGTAAGTGGTTTGTAGACAGTGTAAAAAATAAATGTAATGATTTCAATAGAAACTGTCACCTATCACTGAGCCACTGACCATCCCTTGAAGGTGGTGCGACAGCCAGCTGGTAGGGAGTGTTAAAGTAATGTTGCTGTTCAGTTGACCTGTGGACTATTTCCCCGTTTCGTATAACAAGAAATCCACTGTCCCCTAGATTAGCAGAGTATATAGTTTGTTCTTCTCGATGGAGTGAGACCACACAAGCAGTGCTGCTGCCTGGAATTTAAAACATCGTTCCATGAAAGAAGGGAAATGTTTAAAACACATGGCTTCATGATAGGCAGAAATTTCTTCTTGAACATTCAATATTGTTACAAAATATTCTATAACAATTATTCATCCATTAAATAACCTGAAACCAAATAAATTATACAAACTAAAAATTCTTAATTCAAATTATTACCTAGAGTTAGAACTTTCTGTTCCATCATTTCACTGTAGCCTGCAGCAATAATATTGGCTGGAGACTGAGGCACAAAGTGACCTTCCCGCACCATACGCTCACATACCAGCATTAAAGTGCGGGGAAATGAAGATGGGTCTATGCCATAGTTTCGCCAGCCACCAACACCATCTGCTACCCCTATTGAAAGTAATGAATATAATTTTTATAACTAAATACATCACAATAAGTACAATCTGCTGTTCCTCACTTAAACAAAATTCAGTTACTCTCTTAAAGTTAGGAGTACCTAAGCTGTCTTCACAGTGCGCAAAGTTTCTTGTGCTTACATGTCAAAGATGTAAAGTCAAAAATTAATTATTTTTTGGCAGGTATTTTTTTATTTTAAAATAGTATAACATAACTCTTCAGGCCCTTAAAATTACAAAAGTCAAACATTAATGAGATGGGAATTAAGGTTTTAAGACCACCAGTGGTTAACCATTATTTTTTTTTTAAAAAAAGTTAATCGACTGCGAAATCACCGCATCTTTCTCATGAACAAGTCTAGAAGTAGGCCACTGACTCTAGTAACACTCTCGCCTGGATCCTATGCTACTTATATCAAAGTGCTTTGGTGTAACTGGGGCCAGTATTATGACTCATAAATCACAGTCTCTAGTGAATACCAGTCAACCCCATTTCCCCCCCCCCCCAAATTCAAATACCCCAAACAAAAAAAATTAAATAATTTAAGTATTTTTCAGCAACACTAAAGAAAGAACAGTGCTATGTGAATTTTAAAATTAAATGGTACATTAATTTCAAGTTTGCCACAATGATTTCATCATATTTAAAATGTAATGTTTTTTTAAAATTGATTTTACACACACTAAAACGTACTTAAATAATTACACTGATAGATGTGAATAAAGTTAGGTTAACCATTCAAAATTAAAAATGGAACAAACCTATTACTATTATTCTTTTATTATTAACTTTCAATTGGGGGTCAGTGATGAGTTTAAAATGGTCTACTGATAATATTTATCATTTAGACTGCTATTCTAGAAACTAATGATATAGTGTCTATAGTGGTGTAGTTTATTAAAACTTATTAATAATTTTAAAAACACAAATATCAATAAATAATAAATAATAATCCTAATTAAAAAATCATATTAAAATTGATCAAATTACTACACCTCCATCTATTAACTACACTATATATTTTTAAAATTTAAAAAAAAAATTAAAATTAAAAGGCTAATCAAATTTTTTTTTAAATGTTAAAATTAAAAGAAGAGAAAAAAAGGCTATTAAATTAAATAAGGCCAAATTAGGCTATACTATATAAATAATTAAATAAACTATAAGGAGGCCCTATGACCTATCCTATATAATATACTATATGGTATAGTTATAGTAGAGTTTGACTACTATATACTATATAATATATACTAGACTTACTAGTCTATATACTATAGTATTAATGTATAATGTATAGTCTATACTGAATATAGCTTACAGTACTAATACTAATACTAATACTAAGCTGACTTACTAAGCACAGACCTAAAGTCTAAAGTCTAAAGCAATGTTCTAATTCTAATCTACTCCCTGATTTAATAAAAGACGTGAGTGAGTGTGATTTTTTTTTTTTTTTTTTCGTGAGTGAGTGTGAGTCAAATGACCCAGATTTCAATCTTCAATCATCTAAAACTGGGAGGTTATGGCTAAGGGAAGGTCTACGGAGAGTAGGGTGGTCTGAATAACATGAATGAATGAGTGAAAATGTGAAGAATGAGAATGTAAACAAAAACATGACCTACCTGCCTAATTCTAAAGTCCGATCAATCATTCAATGACAATGACGCCACTAAACTTATATAACTAAATGTATATATAAATTATTAACCAGTATTAAAGAACAAAAACAAAATTATTACCGATGACATCTGCGACTTTATTTCTGCTAATAAAATAAGCGTCATCTCCAAAAGTCCATTTACTTAACTGACTTGATTTAGTCAACGACTTGGAAAATCCTGATGCACCAGTAACTAAATGAAGTGGTTCTTTAGGCTTTTCAAATGGACTTTTCAACTGAAATTCGTTGTGAATTCCGGCGGCTAAGGCACGGGCGACGATCCTCCCGTACTGGGCCACTGATTGCATGACAAGTTCAATTTGAACAAGACTTTTCCTCACAACGTAGTTCTCTCATCATCATGTGCTCGCCTTTGCTCAGTCTGACTCCATCTTTGTCTCCTTCGTGACTACGCCAATGACCTTAGAGTTTGAGGCAAAGGGAATGACCGTAAACTAAATTTAGAATTCCATGTAAAAGTGCATGAAGTTTAAATAATAGTAGCGTAGCGAGGTCACACAAAAATATCTTAATCAGATTTCGGTTACCACCACGCCACCAAATTATTACCCAATTATTAAAAATACTACAGAAAAATAATTTTGTTGTCGAATTTACATAAATAATCACTCCGTATTTCAATTGTATCAAATTTACTGTGCTTGGCTTACAATACTTACACCACTGATATTAAATCATATTTAATATGGTGAAGACTACTGTCCCCCCCCNCCCCCCCCCCCCCCCCCCCCCAAGTTTCTGGAGCAAAAAATCGGGACATCTAGTCACTTTAGTGGGACATGAAGTCTGGTCACTTTAGCGGGACATGGAGTCTGGTCACTTTAGCGGGACATGAAGTCTGGTCACTTTAGGCTAAAGTTTAGCGGGACATGAAGTCTGGTCACTTTAGCGGGACATGAAGTCTGGTCACTTTAGCGGCACCTGAGTTTTAGTTTTCGTCTTATTCATTTTAGTTTCACTTTTAGGATTAGTCTTGTAAACACCAATAACTAATAACATCATTGTTCAAGACCATTTTTTAAAACAGATTGAGGCATAATAATAGCAGTCACAGAGATGACGGCTCAGTGTACTGAGACTGAGTCCATTCACTCAATTGTCACATTATAAATCACACTATCACACTGTGTTATATGACAATGCCATGACTCAATTTTTGACTATGTTGTAGACTAGCAGACTTGCAGTGCATGTACAAAAAAACAACAACAACAACTAAAAACGTAATAATAATAAGAAACCAAAAACGTAAGTCAAAATTAAAACAAATGTATTCATTTTAAGACCTAGAACTCTGAACTAACTAAACTAAGTAACAACAGTTCACTTGAAGAGTGAAGACTAAACGTCAAAACAAATGACTGTTCAGCTTGAGAAAAACCCGTTTTTCTAGACTCTGATTAGTGCTGTTTCTTTTCCCAGTTGTCAAATCACCACAAAGAGAAAAAAATCCTCTCCACGTAAGCCTCCAAAGCTGGTGCAGTCAATATATCTAAAGCCAATGGTGCAAGCAACGGAAACGTATTTTGAACGTTCTATGATTGCCAGTAGCTTAAACCATTGCCCTCCTCACTGACTGCTGTGGCAGTTTCTTGATAGTGCAACAAATAATCTGCCAGTTTGTCTTCAGGCTCACGAACTGCGGATATAGTATTAGTGATGGATGTGGTGTTCGCAATATGTTGCGTCAGGGATTTGATGCGCTTGAGAGGAGGTCCAGATGTATACAGGGCTGTTGAACTAACGCTATCAGGAGACACTGTTGCAGTGATATTTCGATTAGGAATAGGATGACCAGCAGCTGAAAGCACTTGACCAAGCTGTGCACTTACTGCGGCTGCTGCTGCTGAAACAGTTTCTTCTTGCAACACAAACTGTTTTGCTGCATTTAGAATATGCTCTTTTCCTGAAATGAAGAGTGCTGACACAGTTGTAGGATCAAGCAGGCAAGCTGCAGAAGGTATAGGTTCAAAAATATCAGACTCTGGTCTCAAATCCAAATAGGTGACTGCTAGCTCTTTTAGTGATGCGTCCAGAGCTTGATCAGACTGTTTCTCAAAAACATGATATTTCATAAGTGCTGGAATTACTAATGACATAACAACTTTATCGCCTTTGAGTAAACGTGTATGTTCGGCAAATGGTTGCAGAAGCTTCAGTAACTGATCTATTTTTGCCATTCACCCTTACAATTTCTTTCGCTACTGCATTCACACTAACCTTCAGTTCAATTAGTCGCTTCAGTAGAAGAAATGTGCTTGACCACCTTGTGGGACAATCAGCAATAAGAGTTTTCTTGCTCTTCTACACTAGCTTTTGGGTTGCAACAGATGATTTTCTAAACTTTTCAACCATACGCCTCGGTGAATCAAGTATCGTTTGTTGGGCAGCACACTTTGACATCTCATTAACAACTAACTGCATAGAATGAGGCTTATAAGCAATGCATTTCAATTTCAAATATTGACCATCAACAGTCGTTTCTGCCCTTGCATCCTCATAGTCTTTATCTTCATTAATATTGTCAACCTCATCATCCTCTTCCGCATCAGAATCAGTGCCAGTGCCAGTTTCCCATCTATCAACAAACATGGTTTTAAAAGCTTTTATCATGTTAGCACCATTGTTCGTAATAATTAGCATGACTTGGCTAGTTTTTATACCCCATTTTTCGAAGCAATCGCTAACTTTAGCAGCAATCATATCATTTGTATGAGGATGACTAAGAGTAAACACTTTCAGTGTTAAATGTTCACCTTGCTGTATAATTGGATTGCACAAACAAGCCGAAACACCAAGGAACGCTGCCGCCAGGCCCCTTTTTAAGACCAAATATCCAAGCAAAGGTTAAGATGCCGGGTATGTTGTATATTCTCTTTAACTTTCTTTTTGAGTTCTCCACACGCCGATTTTAAAGCCGTTTATATAGCTGTACGGCCTGGTACTTGAAACTTCTGATCCATTGCCTGGCAGAACTCTCTGAATGCCTCATGCTCGACCTGTACATGTAAATTGCATTCTTTCATTAATGTACTTAATTTACAATTTACATTTTATAATTGCATATTAATTATTATGTAGCAATATACAGCCATTTTTATTTATTCTTATATTGATTCAATGAAATGAATAACATTTAACAGTTTTGCTATTTTAGCTGCCATGTGTACAAATTTTATCTGTTTTAAGTATTCTAACAATTATTTATCTCAAGCCCTGTCCTGTCCCATAATAAAATTAGTGATACTGCTGCCCATATTAATACACATAAAATTATAATGAAAAAGTTTTGTTTTACAAGTTAATGTTCGTAAGGTTATGATACTACATGTATGATATGTCAAATGTGTCTTTATGTGACTTTTTGTTTATAGGTTCTAAGAAGTAGTAACTACTAAGAAATAAATAAAACATTATTACTTAACAACGACGTGGAAACAACAGTTTTCGCTATGAATCATGTTAGAGCTTGCATTCTAAAAATATTTTCAGCAGACTTGTGCAGAATATTTGTGTTTATTAAGTTTATTACCAAACATGTCGGTAATTTTCAATGAGGCAGAAGAATTGGAAGCTGGCAACTTGGTTGATTTACTTGGTGCTGCCGCTACTTTAGTCTTCTCTTTCTCTTCCATGACATCATTTTCTTTCTTGTGGCAAGCTTTTAAATGCCGTTTTAGATTTGTGGGATTCCTTCCCACGAGCAGTCTTTCGCATTTCTTACCGTCGTTAGTCACCAAACATTCACTTTTGTTTAAATCTCTACGGTACGTGAAATAATCCCAAACATCACTCGATTATAGGCGTCCACTAACTCCACCAACACCAGTTCCTGCTGTTGTCATTGTCAACTTTCAACGTTAATTAATTGTATTATTTTGACAACTTATATTATCGCCCAGTTGATGCGCATGCGCGATCATCAAAGAAATTAGGACATAATAAGTTCTTAGAATAGATGGTTCGCCCGCAGTCCCGGAAAAGAACGATGAATGGGGATTTTAGTTTTTATTTCGTTGGGGAGTTTTAGTTTCAGTTTTTATTCAGTCTTTTGTCTACCAGATTTAGTTTTCGTCTAGTTTTAGTCTTGCTGCTAATTTTAGTTTTAATTTTAGTTCTCGTTGACGAAAAAGTCAACATTTTCGTTAACGAAGGTTTTAGTTTTAGTTTTCGTCGACGAAAACAACACTAATTAGCGTTAACAATACATTTTTTGCATATAGGCTTTTTCATGAATTTAGCAATGGTATAAATAGATAAACAAAACTATTTTTGAATAATTTTGAAACTCTTTGTAGTTCACTGGAAGTTTGTTTTTTTTAATAAAAATTTTGAAGTTAATTATGAGTGTCATCAAAAACATTGAAGTTTGAGTTAAACGATATCAAGACAGAAGCCATTGTGAATGGTTCTGACGCATATTTTCGGAAATTTGCTTAAGCATAGATAAACGTTGGAATTTTACGAAACACTTGAACAACACGTTTAGAGATTTCGGCTTCTACACCGAGAATAAACTCACAATAAGTCATTGACGGTGGTCGAGTGGCAGCGCGCTCGACAAGTGTACCGAGTACCGATGGTCACGGGTTCGAATCCATGTGAAGGCAAGGATTTGTTCCTGGGGCCTAGGGCGTCCCTGAGTCACCCAGCTCCGAATGGGTACCTAACTCTAGTTAGACGGCTGGGTAATGCATGGAACCCTCATAGCCGTGGCCTGTGAACGCTGCATCACTTGCCAACAGATCATCCGTCATGGTCTGTGGACGCAATTATCTTCTGCATAGAAGGAACGTCTTTATACTTAAGATAATATTATATTATTTCAGTGGTCAGGGCTTCTTTCTGTTATCTAAGAGCCATGGGTCAGTTGTTTCCTCAACTGAATAAGAAAACAAGTAACACCGTTGCAGTATTGAGGAAATCATACCAGCTCTTACTCTTATGGATATCCCCTTGCTTCCTGTAGCTGAACAAATAAACCACAAAATCATGTTCCATATGGTTGTATAGATGGATCATCACGGGGTCAACAAATTTGAAAGAGCTGTTATCAAAGCACTTATTTTTAAAGGGGATAAGCTTCCCCAGTCTTTGAGATAATGCAAAGACAAATAAAAATTTACGAACAATCTTTTAAGAGTAAACACAATTAAATAATTGAAATTTAGTTTTGAAAATGTGTGCGAGCTGGACTTGCTTGAACAAATAGCGTTATACAAGAAAACATCATCATCATCCATGAAATTTTTGTGTTAATTATTTTTGATAGGAGTGCCATTGGTAGGGGAATGCAGTCAGTAGGGATCGCGATCGATTTTCGCTGATAATTAAAAGATTATCTTTATCTCGTTATACATGTATAGTCATTAAAAATACTGTTGGGTGGGAAGGGGGCGTTAAGATTTTAGTGAGTAAAATAACAGTAAGATCGTAATTGTTCTAGAAGAACTAAAATTGAATTTCAGAAGGACAAATTAGATTAGTAGGAATGAATTCGTACATTGTAATTGTGTGTATCTTTAAAAAAAAGTCTCATTGATTATCTATGTTTGGAATTAACATTTGTAATTAAATTTGACTTTTTAGGCAATTTTAGGTGAAACTGAGATTATTCTTTTGACATTGCAATGCAGGATAAATAATTTATATTATTTCATTTTGTTTATTTTGAATTACAACAATCAAAGTCAGAGGTCACGAAAAATAATTTTCTCTCGGTAATAATTATTAATTATGCTAGAATTAGATAATTAACGGAATCTCCTCAAACAGTTTTACAGAAGAGTTGACTGAGTACTTTCCCTTTTTGTTTACAACTCTGAAAATTCGCATGATTATTAAAAGTGCTGTTAGTTTCAGTCTACATAGTCACGTGTAGAGCGATTTCAGATTGTGTTTTTGTCAGATTTTTTCTAGGTAACGTTCATAATTGTAAATTTAAATGATTAATTTAATAATTAACAAGTTATTTTGAGTTTAGCCCTGGCCCCAAAATACTGCCCGGGCCCGGAGCTTTAACTTAAACTACTTAAAGTTAAAGTTAAATTAAGTCAAAGTCCATTAGTCATTAGTCACTAATGATTAGTGCCAACAGCTGAAAGTGGCAACACTAACATTGTAACATAAGTAAACATATTAACACAGTATAGTATAGTATTATTTTTAGTAACACTAACTTTAACTTAGAAACTAAACTAACTCATAAAGTGACACTTATCACTTAACAGTATCAGTATCAGTGAATAGACTAACATTTGTAACAATTACAATCATTTCAATCATACAAAGTTTTAAGTAAGCAAAGTTGGCTGAAGACTAAAGTGAAGAATCTCGACTGTGACGTCACGACGCTACCGGTTGATGGAAACAGAGTTCTATAAATTCTAAAAGGATTTTCACAAATGGAAGGTTTTAGGGTTTGGGTTAGGTATAGTATAGACTAAGGTTGTTAATTACAGTTTACAGTTAAGACCGCTCGTTTTTGAGGACCGACTAACAATTAAAAAAAAGACCGGTTAACCGCTGGTCCTTATATCCCTAATGTTTTGAGACCCATTTGAGAACTAACAAGAGAATGTTGTCGCCTAGCATCGTCTGATGGCATCAAAGCCAGCTTGCGTTCAGCTCTTTCCGCATTGCCCTCAATTCAAAGCATTTTTTTTAATCCAAAAAATTAACTAAACAGTGATGGTTAATTGTCTTTTTTATATTTAATTTTGGGGACTCGTAGTTCACTGGTCTAAATAAGAGGACAGGTTCAATCATTTGTTAAAGTTAACGAGGTTTTTCCATTAGTTTCAAAAACCAACACCTCGCCCCGTCCATTGTGACATCATGTTTACCTCTCTTGTGTGTGATGCCGATCAACTCACGTATTAAAATTAATAATATAATAAAATTATTTGAGTAAACGATGATAAAATGGAATTTATTTAAAAAAACATTATTTTTCAATCGTCAACTTGCCAGAATAATTGAATTTTGCGACGCACACGTTCCCCCTCCCCGTTTTTTTCTTTTACAAATAGGGTTTGAGCTACACTCGGCGTACTATTAATGTGGTAATCAAATGCCTTTGACTAGCAGGAAAACTGTCACTAAAAGACCGAACTCGAATTTGTGGGCCGATTAATCGCCCGGTATCTTTGCTACGTCTTTCAAATACCTCTCGTAATATAGGTACATGTACTTCACTAAGCCGCATGCGCCGATAAGTTTTTGAATGCCTGAACTGAAACAGACTATAAACCGGTGATCAGAAAATGCGGATAGGTCACGGGGTCATATGCCATCATATGCTTTTATAGCTTTCTTTGTCTTTATAAGAAACAAACTATAATTAATATAAATAGAAAAGGCCTTGGCCTTGACCGCTGTTGACATCAAACGCGCACTGTGTTAGCTCTTGTAGTCTCAGTGGCTCGACAACTAACCAGCTGGATCTTGGTATCGCTTTTACTCACCGCGACAAAGGGAGAGGCGCGAGGCGCGTTACTGCTTGTCTTTTTTTTTTCACTAGTTGTTTTCACTACGTTATTGCTAGGTTTTTTTTGTTTGTTGTTGTTTTCTTTTGGGTTACACGGTCCTACGGTCCTGAATAAAGATGACCGGTCCTGGTTTGAGGACCGGTTAACCGGTTAGCCGGTTAACTGTTAACAAGCTTAGTATAGACTATAGAATTTTAATTTTTGCTTTTTTAAGGACATGCCATAACAACAAAGATGGCTGCCGGTAATGACTGTGACGTCACAGTCGAGATTCTACATGTTTACCGCAAAGTTATTTAATTTTAAAAATAATTTTCAAGTATTAAATTTTAAATGCTGACCTCTAATAATTTATCTCTTTACTGTCTTTACAATGCATTTAACATTTACTTTTAGTTTTAGCCTAAAGGTTTTAGTTTAACCTGCCTACACCAACATTATTAAATTCTTTTACATACAATTCAGACAATCCTTGATTGATTACCCAAGCTCAATTGTTAACTGTCAATGTTAAAAGTAAATGTAAAAATAAAAATAAAAATAAAAACACACTTATTTTACTGACTATTAAATAATTAACTAAAGTGAGTGGAACTGATTACCATGCCGGCGTGCCGTATAATCCGTCTATACTGTATACTCATTCTATAGCTGTTCGTTCATAGCCGACACCCTTGTCTTTTGGAAGAGAAAAGTATTAAAAGCAGGTTATCCACTTGCAAGCGGATTCCAAAAATAATAGGACATCTTCAACAAAATGGTACACATTTAAAAAAAACAACTACAAGCTAAATCGGTCATTACTAATTACTTTGTACTACCTATATTTCTCTTTGGGCTCTTTGTTAGGCAAGAGTTACTGGTATTTAAAAAGAAAATTCTTTGGTTAACAGTGGGCTCAGTGGCGAAAGCGTGTAAGTAAAAGTTCATTGTTGAAAACACAATTTGTAAAACAATTTATTAAAACATTAATATAAAATTAATATATCATAGAAAATGGGACTGCATAAAGCTTTTCAATAAGAAACAAATTACACAAACTAATTGTGTAAGAAGACATATAATATATTTTAAGATTTATGTAAGTAATTATTTCATGATATTGTACTGATGAAGGCATTAGCCGAAATGTTTGCTGTTATTAGTTATTAGTTCATAAATAAAGCTTCAATTTATTGTCTTCTTACACAATTAGTTTGTGTATTTTGTTTTTTGCAAAAATTAATACAATGATTAAATAAGGTAAGTGCATATATTTAATAATATATTATAGCCTTTGGTAGAGCATTAGAATTCTTGTAGAATGTAGAAAAGGACCTTGATGATTACAATAACATCGATATTCAAATGTACATGTAAAATCACTTGCTCATAACCCGACCCCCCCNCCCCCCCCAAATTTCCCCCCTAGATTTAGTCCAAAAAAAGTCGGCTCTAGAACGAGCATATACAGTAATTTTGACATAGTAAATTACTTTTGCCACCTAGAATTGCAGAAGGTAAGTTAATTTGATTTTTGCGTACAATAAAACTTCCTTCCAATGGTTGTCTTTATTTTGTATGAAATCACTGCTGTTTTCAGACTTTCCCAGGATCTTACTACTGACAATCCAATGTAACACATTCAATAGCGAAAAAATGGATTAACCAATACTGCAAAATAATTGTCTGTCCCTGGCTCATGAATATCATCTTTGCACTGTGAAATGTTTTCCCTTGTCATTGCGATTCTTGGAATCAAACCTGATATGGTAAAAATTTAACCAACATGAACTTGATTATGAACCAATTTACTTGTACTTCTTTGCATATTTTAAAATCTTAATTGTGTCCCATTTTAAAATTTCCCTTTAAAAATTGTCTTCACCCAAAGCCAGACTTTTCTAATTAAAATTTTATTGGTGATTCCCATGAAAACTCAGTCTGAGAAGTTAATGTTCCTGTTAAAATTTTAAACAAGAAGCATTTTGTTTGCACATGGCATAGCTGAGATATTTATCTATTTTCTTTTCTTTTTTTTTTTTACGCAACTAACATTTCTTGCTATTGGCAGTTTGTAAGAGTTATTTTTCAGATCCTCTTTAAAAAAACTTCAATATAATTTTAAAAATATTTAAGTATTTTCATATTCACAGCCATTTCAACATAGTATTTTTAGACTGAATAAATGTTTTCAGGTTTTGCATTAGTGATGATTCTGGTAATACATTTTAAAACTGCATGATTGTTCAACTTTATCTTCAAAATACCTTAAGTAGATGTTGTGAAAAGCATAAGGCACAAGTATTAGTATTTCAGGCATAGAACCATTACAAACTTGTAGTCCATTAAATACATCCATCTTTACCTCTTTAAGACACAGAATGAATGTGGAAAGCTGTCTTAATTATTAAGCTTTAAAAAATACCACTTAAACTCTTAAGTAAATAATAACATTTACACCGTTATCTTGAGCTTAACATGTTATTACCTCAAATATTTTAAAATTGGCATAACAGTTTGTTGAGAATACTGCTGTGGATATGCACATTTTCCTCATTCATACTCATAGAAAGTTAAATTGTATGAAACAAAAAAAAAATACATTAACAGAATTCAGTTGAATCTCAATTCATAAACCTGTCGATGGATTGAAACAAAAATCTTCTTTGTCAGATTTAGGGCATACCATTAACATTAAAAAATAAGAAACTTAAGTTTGGCCGATGATAAATTTATAAGCTAAAAATATTTGAAGAAGACTATGACACCCCTTCATTGTTTTCTTTAAAGGTGAAACTAAGCTACAGGGGAGTGTTAAATGGCAATGACCTAGATTAATCCCCAGATAACCTGCACTGCCGTGACAAAGTTTTGTTTACCAGTCTTAGAGGGTTTCATTTCTTTTGTTGATCTAGTCTTAAATAAGGAAATTCTGGTATGGGCTCACAAGGATCTACGTTGGATTCATTCACAGTCTGTTCATGTTTTTTTATAAATAAACCTGAATTTTTGTTGTTTCTGCTCATTGCTCCAATTATCATACAAATCAAATATTTCTTAAAATCATAGCTCAACTGATAACTGGATTTTTGTGATATGACAGATTCAGGCTTGTTAATTAATTGTTATTGTTGCTTTGGTAAATTTCTTTACAATAATCCTAATAGTGTTTTGGCCGACATCATTTCTATTCAGTTCTACAGTGTAGAAATAAGGAGTTTGCTATCAGACTGAGATGACTCTGTTTTCATTTGTGACATTTCATTGTTTACCCGAGAAATCTGATATGCGTAATCTGGCCTTAGCTTCAAGTTAAAAATGCTTAATTTTTTATTTATTGTATTGTTTCGTTTAGATGCTTATAATGGTTCACACACGTCCTACGTCATGCAGTAAGTAATTAAATGGATCATGTAACATCTGAAACCTAGTTTTATGTTAATAAGTGAACTTTATGTAAAAGGATACAGGTAACATCATCTGGGTTAACTTGCCCACTTGTCCCTGCACTGCAAGTTGTGCATTATGTTTCCACCTGTTTAACCTTGGCTTATAGGCTTATTTAAAAAAAATAAAAATTTTGATGTGCTGACCTAGATAAGGATATCTCTGCACTTTATGCATAATGTAATTGTGTGGCATCTGATGAGTCGTCAGTCGGAGTCACAGCTAATCACTGGACTTGTTTATCAAAACAAACATTAAAAAATCAGTCAAACTTTTCATATGCCAGAGGACAGTTTACTTATAAAAGAAGTGTCTAATAATTCGCTAATGGATTGATTGTTATTAACTTATTTGACCAAAGTTATAAAAGCTGACTTCTATGTGTCATGATATATACTGTATATATATCTCTATATATATAAGACGCATTTGTTGTCTGTCTGTCTGTCTGTCTGTCTGTCTGTCTGTCTGTCTGTCTGTCTGTCTGTCTGTCTGTTCCCTAATAACTCAAGATCCAGACAACCCACTACAGTGAAATTTGGTAAACGTACACACAATTATATGGGGAAGGTTCTTAAATAGGTTTCGTTCCATAAATTCACACTTATGGGCGCCGGGGGCCCAAAAACTTTTTTCCCTTATTTGAGCTATTTAAAAAATGAAAATCAACAATTTTTATATTTCTCGAGGAGGCAGAAGCATGAAATTTTAGGAAATTGTTTAGTACACTTCCGCAGTGGTAACAGGTGAAAAAAATATTTAAATTTTCACTTACTGGGAGCCCGAATGTAGTTTTTTCCCTTATATGAACTATATATAAAAACTGAAAATCACAAATTATCTTATTTTATGGATAGGTAGAAGTATGAAACTTTGGCAAGTTGTTAAGTACGCTACCCCGACGATATTTTGCGAGAAAGAATTTTAAACTTCCCACTCATGGGGAGCCGGGGGCCCATATGTAGGTTTTTTTTGTACTTATATACGCTATATAAATACTGAAAATCCCCAATTCGACTATTTCCCGTGTAGGTAGAAGAATGAAACTTTGGGAAGTTGTTAAGTACACTCTCCTAACGCTAATTTGCAAAAACAAATTTTAAACTTCCCACTCATTGGGGGCCGGGGACCCAAATGTATTTAAAAAAAAATATTAAAAACTCACTCATCACTAATTCTCAAATTTACTGTGTAGGTAAAACCATGAAACTTTTGGAAACTCTTGAGCATACTCTCCCGAAAATAATGGCAATCGTTCCCTAAATTCCCACTCCTTGGGGCCGGGGGCCCAAAAACATTTTCCCCCGTTATTTCAGGTATATAAAATTGAAAACTAATTCTCCTATTTCCCGAGTAGGCAGAAGCATGAAATTTTAGGATTATTGTTTAGTACATTTCCCAAATTATCGCAAAATATTTCAATTATCACTTTCTGGGGTCCAGGGGCTCACATGTTTTTTTTCACTATATGAGCTATATAAAAATTGAAAATTAATAATTCTCCTATTTCCCGTGTAGGTAGAAGTAAGAAGCTTTGGCAAGTTGTTAAGTACGCTACCCCAACGATATTTTCCGAGAAAGAATTTTTAACTTCCCACTCATGGGGAGCGATGGCCCAAATGTAGTGTTTAAAAAAAAAATAATATATGCTATATAAATACTGAAAAACCCCATTCGACTATTTACCGTGTAGGTAGAAGAATGAAACTATGGGAAATTGTTAAGTACACTCTCCTAACGCTAATTTGCAAAAATGAATTTTAAAATTCCCACTCTAGGGGGCTAGGGGCCAAAATGTAGTTTTTTCTTAAATTAAAAACCGTATTATCTCTAATTCTCAAATTTACCGTATACGTAAAGACGTGAAACTTTTGGGCGTTTTTGGGGACTCTCTCCCAACAAATATTAATAAAAAGTTTTTTAAAATTCTCACTCAGGGTGGGGCTGGTGTGCCAAAATGTATATTTTTCCTTAAATGAGCTGTAATTCACATCTCCAATGGTAACAGGTGAAAACATATTTAAATTATCTCTTTAAGGGGGCCGGGGCCCAATGTAGTTTTCTTCTTTATATGAGAGAAAATTACTAATTCTCCTATTTCCCGTTTAAGTAGAAGCATGATACTTTGGGAAGTTGAGCAATACATATCCACAATGGTAAGAGGAGTAAAAAGAAATCACTCCCCTGGGGCCCGGGGCCTAAATGTATTTGTTCTGATTTAAAAACAGACTCATCACGTATTCTCTAATTTTCGGTGACTGTAGAAGCATAGAAAGTTGTTGAGTACACTTCTGCGATGGTAACAGGCGAAAAAAAAATTATAACACTTATTGGGAGCCTGGTGCCACAATATAATGTTGTTTTTTCACTCATATAAGTAAAATAAAAATTGAAAATCTTTAATTCTACTATTTGGAATAATGGGATTTCGGAAAGTTGTTAATTACACTATCACGATAGTGCAGTCTTAACTGGTGTGCCAGAGTCTTGGGATTGCTGGTATAGAATTGCAGACAATATGCTTTTCAGATAGGAAATTGTATTTGACCTGCTTTAAGATAAATGTGCCCTTTTACTTCATGCAAATAAACAGTTTAGTACCCTTCTACAGAAATCCTCATTTATAACCCGTGCGAAGCCGGGTACTTGCCTCTAGTATATATATATAAGACGCATT
>MUZC01001532.1:678305-708760 GCA_002072015.1 Radix auricularia
ATATAAAGCTAGACACACATTAGTTGTCTATATTAAGCTAGACACACATTAGTTGTCTATATAAAGCTAGACACACATTAGTTGTCTATATAAAGCTAGACACACATTAGTTGTATATATAAAGCTATTCATTCCTTCTATGACAGGGTAACAAGTTGTGGGGTGGTCGCTTCACTGGAGCTGTGGATCCAGTGATGGAGAAATTTAATGCATCCATTCATTTCGACAAGCGGATGTGGAAGGCAGATATTGAGGTAGGGTCTTTCATAGTTGCGGGTGCTTTGTGTATTCCTCCGACAGCCAAGAACCAGTCTATTCCTCCCACAGCCTTGGACCAGTCTATTCGTCCCACAGCCTAGGACCAGTCTATTCCTCCCACAGCCAAGGACCAGTCTATTCCTCCCACAGCCTAGGACCAGTCTATTCCTCCCACAGCCTTGGACCAGTCTGTTCCTCCCACAGCCTTGGACTAGTCTATTCCTCCCACAGCCTTGGACCAGTCTATTACTCCCACAGCCTAGGACCAGTCTATTCCTCCCACAGCCTAGGACCAGTCTATTCCTCCCACAGCTTAGGACCAGTCTATCCCTCCCACAGCCTAGGACCAGTCTATTCCTCCCACAGCCTAGGACCAGTTTACTCCATCCAGACCCTAACATGATGCACCTGTTGTTCAGGATGGCATCAAAAATTTTGATCCCTGTAGCACTTGTCGGTGAGGCAGACTATGCTGCCATATCTTACCTCAGTAATCCCACATCTAGATACAATTAAAACTATAGACGCCATTAGCTTCCTCGTCCATATCTATTCTTTAAGACTGGTTTACTGTTAAAAAAAAATTATCTTTAAAAAATACTTAATATAATAACAAATTGTTATGTTCATATAATGTTAGGACACGTGATATTAAGGGAATACATATGATGCAGTATGTATGATGCAATACGTATGATGCAGTACGTGTGATGCCATACGTATGATGCTGTACATATGATGCTGTACGTATGAAGCCCTACCTGTGTTAGGATTCAAACTCAAGATTGTATAACTCTTGTCCTGTTCTAGGGAAGCAAAGCATATATTTTAGCACTAGAGAAGGCCAAGCTTGTTACAGCTGATGAAAGGGAGGATATCTATGAGGGTTTGGAGAAGGTGAGTGAACTCCCTTGCTCTTTTTAGCCATCTCAGCCATAGTTTATAGAAACTAGATAAACTCTCAGCCATAGTTTATAGAAACAAGATAAACTCTCAGCCATAGTTTATAGAAACAAGATAAACTCTCAGCCATAGTTTATAGAAACTAGATAAACTCTCAGCCATAGTTTATAGAAACAAGATAAACTCTCAGCCATAGTTTATGGAAACAAGATAAACTCTCAGCCATAGTTTATAGAAATCAGCCATAGATTATAGAAACAATAAACTCCCAGCCATAGTTTATAGAAACAAGATAAACTCTCAGCCATAGTTTATAGTAACAAGATAAACTCTCAGCCATAGTTTATAGAAATAACCATAGTTTATAGAAACAAGATAAACTCTCAGCCGTAGTTTATAGAAACAAGATAAACTCTCAGCCATAGTTAAAAAAATAATGATAAATTCCTAGGTAAAAAGAATAAATACAAGTAAAATCCGGCCAGGAAGAGTTTGAAATACAAGGACAATCAGGAACTGAATATTATGAACAAATGATAAACAATATTACACTACATCCCTGCCATAGTTTTAACACAAGTATAATTAAACGACTTTATCTTTATTGCTTTCTCCTTAGAAAAAAAAATCACAGCCATAAATTTAAAGTTGACAAGAAGGCTTGAGAAAAAAAAAAAGGAATTGTTTGCTCTCTTCATACACTGAGGAAATAATGATTATAATATCTAACTCTTCTTACACTGAAGAAATAATGATTATAATATCTAACTCTTCTTAAACTGAGGAAATAATGATTATAATATCTAACTCTTCTTAAACTGAGGAAATAATGATTAAAATATCTAACTCTTCTTACACTGAGGAAATAATGATTATAATATCTAACTCTTCTTACGCTGAGGAAATGATGATTATAATATCTAACTCTTCTTACACTGAGGAAATATTATCTAACAGGTGAAACATGAATGGGAAGCAGGGACTTTTGAAATCAGACCTGGAGATGAAGATGTGCACACAGCTAATGAGAGGAGACTAAAAGTGGGTAACCAATACATGTGTTGTGGTGTTATCAAATGTGTTTTGTGCTCATCAAATGTGTTGTGTGCTCATCAAATGTGTTTGTGCCATGTCTTGTAAGCTCTCAGTTAGATACATGAGAATGCAAGTGGTGTTAACTGGTTTGTCGAGAAGAGGGGGTGGGGGTGAGAATTTTTGCAAGGGCGATGTTAGAGGTTTGCCATTTTAAAATATAATTATTTGAACCAGGGAGCTAACTCTATGATTGTGTTGAAGCTCTATGAGGAGATTCTCTTTGTACAATAATTGATTATATCTTATTTATTTGTTTATAAAAATAATATTTTAACGTTATTTATTTTTTAATAAAAATAATGTTGTCCAATTATTTGTTTGTTTATAAAAATAATATTTTACCATTATTTATTTCTTTAGAAAAATAATATTTTCCCATTATTTATTTGTTTATAAAAATAATATTTTCCCATTATTTATTTGTTTATAAAAATTAAATTTCAACATTATTTATTTGTAAAATTTCCTGCAGGAGCTGATTGGTCCAGTCGGGGGAAAGCTGCACACTGGCCGGAGCCGCAATGACCAGGTGGCCACTGACATGAGGCTGTGGTTCAAGGACAGAACAAAAGTGCTGACCAAGCACATCACGGACCTGGTCAAAGTCATGACGGAGAGGGCCAAAGCGTGAGTCTAATTATAATTAGATTTATTTGAACGCCTGGAAAAAGTGAACACTACTGTTTGTAATATCCCACTCTTCATTGGGGTCCAAATCAATTTCCATTATGGTCCAATGCGATTTTCATTAGGGTAAATGCCATTTCCATGAGGATCCAATTTAAGTTTCATTGGGGTCCAATTCAATTTTCATTAGGGTCCAATGGGATTTTCATTAGGATCCAAAATAGGTTTCATTTGGGTCCAATTCAGATAGGCTTCAGGTTGCAGGCATCTACTCCCAAACTTATTTTATCAAAACTGATTTGTTTTGATTTCTGAATAACAAGCAGTTGAGATTGAGCCATTAATATTTGTAATCGGCATGTAACGTAAGTAGTTAATAGCATTTCTGAATATCAAGCAGTTGAGATTGAGCCATTAATATTTGTAATCGGCATGTGACGTAAGTAGTTAATAGCATTTCTGAATATCGAGCAGTTGAGATTGAGCCATTAATATTTGTAATCGGCATGTGACGTAAGTAGTTAATAGCATTTCTGAATATCAAGCAGTTGAGATTGTGCCATTAATATTTTGTAATCGGGATCACACATAAGAAGTTAATAGCATTTCAATTCCATCTACTAAGTGTAATGTTAACCCTCTTTTATATATGAGTATATAATTTCCTCATTTAATGTCTTATGAACCTGGCATGTTTTCAACTTGCCAGGGAAGTGGACCAACTTATGCCCGGCTACACTCACCTCCAGAGGGCACAGCCCATCAGATGGAGCCATTGGATTCTCAGGTCTGTCTTCCAATTGGAATATTGTTATTGTCTGCCGCCATCTTGTCATGTAAATCTTCTTACTTAAGAAACAATTTTTCCAACAGTAGCTTATCTCCTTCTATGCAGAAGATAATTGCGTCCACAGACCATGACAGGTGATGTGTTGGCAAGTGATGCAGCGGTCACAGGCCACGGCTATGAGGGTTCCACGCATTACCCAGCCGCCTAACTATTGTTAGTTAGGTACCCATTCGGAGCTGGGTGACTCAGGGACTCCTTAGGCCACAGGAACAAATCCTTGCCTTCGCATGGATTCAAACTGGTGACCATCGGTACGCCAGTCGAGCGCGCTTGCCACTCGACCACCGCATCCCATTCTGTAGATTAAATTTGAGTAGTCTCAAATAGGAAAGATAAATATAAGATAGTCAATTAATTTATTAATTTGATGACAAGTAACATTATAGAAATTAATATTTCTCTGCAGCTATGTGCTGTCTCAATCAGTCAGTTCCAGTTGTATTTAATTATTCTGGTCTGTGCTATTGATCAATAATAATAATTATTTATAACTTCATCTTTTGTTACTAAATTTCAAGCAAGTTCCTTTGTTTCCAAGCCCAACATTTTACATATCTTTTCAATCAGCTATGCTGCAATGTTGAAAAGAGATGTGGAGAGGTTACTGCAAATTTGTCAGAGAGCATCTACTCTAGTCTTGGGAAGGTAAGCACACCATATGACACTGTAGTCTAGGGGAGATAAGCATATCATGTGACACTGTAGTCTAGGGGAGGGAAGCATATCATGTGAAAACTGTAGTCTAGGGGAGGTAAGCACATTATGTGACACTGTAGTCTAGGGGAGGTAAACACATGTGAAAACTGTAGTCTAGGGGAGGTAAGCACATTATGTGACTTGGCAACACCTGCTTTTGAATTCATTTGAATGTCATCAGCCTTGGAACCCTTGTAACTTAATTAAATCATAATGATGAGTTTTTAAATGAAAACTTTGCTGCATGTTATAAGGCTAGAGACTCCTTTAAAAAAAATTGTTTCATTATTAACCATAGCAAAACTGATTTGTGTTTTCTAGCGGTGCATTGGCTGGAAATCCATTTGATATTGACAGGGAATTCCTAAAAGAAGGTAGAATTATTATTATAGTTTCATCCAATAAATTCTCTTGTGCGTGTTTGAAGGGGATCTTGTTCTGAAATGGTGGATACATAAATGAAGACCACAATGGAAGAAACGCCTATGTGATATTATTGGATTTTTAAAAAAGTTATCCCCTGTATCTGATAGAGGGTGAAAAAATAGAATGTTCTGCATGAGGTTTTATGAAAAAAATATTTCTCTGACCCTAATAAAAGTTCAAATCTATTTTTTAAATTTATAACAAATTTGCATAATTTTTTAACTTTAAAACTTGTGTATATCTCAAATTAACAAAAATGTGATGTGGCCGTTTTCTTCCCTTGAGCTCTTCAAATAGTAACAGAAAATCTCATATTAAGCAAACTGTAGGGTTTTTAAAGTTAACCCTATTACACTGTACCTGTATTGTGTTTAAAAATTGAAGTCTGCTGTCATCCCAGCCATATTGAAAGGTACATGCGTCTATACATCTTTTATTATTCCTCTTTCCCCCAGAGCTCCACATGGAAAGTATTTCTATGAACAGCTTAGATGCAGTCAGTGACAGAGATTTCATTGGTAAAGCAATTTGTTTGAATTAAATTTTAGTATCCCATGGTATCACGTGTAAACAGGTCTGATAAAATATTTATTACCATAACAGGAGATATTGTATTTTATTCTGAAAATTAGAATCGGTGAGAATTTTTTTAACACATAGCAAGAGATTACAGATTTTTTTTGTCTGATTAAAAATTGCCTCAGGCGATAAGAAAAAAAATTGTTGAAAATATTATTCAAGTGTATGTCCCTTCATTTTATATTGTTGTTGTTTAAAACCAATTTTATCAGGATTTTGTAAGTTAACTACGCTGAATTTCAATGAGTTATCTCCCATTCTCGTCCTTAGCTGAGTTTCAATGAGTTATCTCCCATACTTGTCCTTAGCTGAGTTTCAATGAGTTATCTCCCATACTTGTCCTTAGCTGAGTTTCAATGAGTTATCTCCCATTCTTGTCCTTAGCTGAGTTTCAATGAGTTATAGTTTCAATGAGTTATCTCCCATACTTGTCCTTAGCTGAGTTTCAATGAGTTATCTCCCATTCTTGTCCTTAGCTGAGTTTCAATGAGTTATCTCCCATTCTTGTCCTTAGCTGAGTTTTTGTTCTGGGCCTCTCTACTGGGGGTTCACCTTAGCCGCTGGGCGGAAGACCTCATTCTGTATTCAACCAAAGAGTTCAACTTTGTCACACTCTCAGATGCCTATAGGTAGGTGATTTTTTGGGCTGTTTTTTTGTGTGCCTAAGATCACTACTTTAATTATCTTTTAACAAGTCTCTTGTCATGTGCAGGAAATGATTAAAGAATTTGCAAAATAAAAAAAGATTCTGTGCAATAAATTTTCAAGCCTTTAAATTGAGATCTTTAGCAGGTGCTATGCAACAAAATTTCCTACGGTCTATCAATTGTTGACTCACACTATTCGATATCTATATTCTAGCTCTAACAAATGCTGACACATTATTTGATATCTATATTCTAGCACTGGCAGCAGCTTGATGCCCCAGAAAAAGAACAGTGACAGTCTAGAGCTGATCAGAGGCAGAGCAGGCAGACTCTATGGCAACGTGTGTTCTGTTGTTATTCAGTTATTGTGATTTACATTATGATGTTATTGAACGTTAAGATTTGAGATTATCTTTCTGTATCACATCATGTGATGAATACATTAGTTATAAGGGGATGAAGAGGGACATTTGTTCAAGTCTTAATTAATGGATCCTTCCCCCCACCCCAAACCTACAAAAGAAATATTTCAAGCATGATAATGGGTTGGCCAAGAATACATTATTTGAAAAGAGAAAACAACTTAATTTTGAAACAATGTTTTTATTTGCTGTCCAGTGTACCCTATAAAAATGTTCTTTGCCCTTTCTACCACAGTGCACCTCCTTCATGATGGCTCTCAAGGGAATACCAAGCACATACAACAAAGATCTTCAAGTAAGCAGACTGTATGGAAGGTTCATTTAAGCTTAGATGTCTTGTCTGTTTTTACCCCCATAACATTGAAAAAAATCTTGAGACCATTGTTTTCTTGGTTTAATTTTTTCCAAAATGTTAACTAGGGCTGTCAATTTTGTTAAAAAATACTGCCCGTGTACCCGCCCAAATTTCGACAGGTACCCGGGTTACCCGTTGGAAACATCGCATAATTTTTCCCGTCATGACCGCTATACAATGCTACCTAGCCACCTTCCATGCACCTCATTTCACACAGTAGCCACATGGCCGACGTTTATAAGTGATGTCACATGATTTTGGCCGATTTATAGTGGTGGTTTCTTTATTAACAAACAGCCACTTTTATCTCTAATTAGTGGACCCATCCTCCAGCATTTATTTTTGTAGTACAGTGAAGACTGTTCAGTTAATGAAAACTGATTTTTTAGGGGGGAAAAAATATATTTAAAAAAAAAAGAAAGAAAAAATTAAAACAAAATAAAAAACAAAGCTACAACAACAGAATATAACAGGTGTTTATTTCTTTTAAAGTATGGTGGGGATAGTATTGGAGACATATGTTAGGGGGGGGAGGGGGTTAGATAAAAGAAGTTCGCGTGTCTCAATTGGTAACAAAGATGAGTGGCGTATTTCAAAGTCAACGTTAAGATCATTTCTAGCCCTTCCTATTTATCGCTCTTGTGTCTTATTTTGTGTCATACTGAGTGGACGGACCCATCCCGCCATTTATTTAGTTAATATAGTGAAAATCATTCAAACGATTGAAATTTTTTTAAAAAGTATGGTGGGGTTTGGAGTGGAGACTGATTTGGGGGGGGGGGGGTTAGATAAACAACATTGGCTCACTCAGTCTGTAACAACGATGAGTGGCGTATTTCAAAGCCAAAGCGAAGGTCATTTCTAGCCCTTCCTAGTTGATAGTAGTTATCGGCGTTTTGTTCTATTTTCCTTGCTTGACCAATTCAAATAACTAAAACCTTTTTGTTTTAAATGATTTTTATATCTTAGATATACAGACGCTCCTTCTATGCAGAAGATAATTGCGTCCACAGACCATGAGAGATGATCTGTTGGCAAGTGATGCAGCGGTCACAGGCCACGGCTATGGGGGTTCCACGCATTACCCCAGCCGCCTAACTATTGTCTAGTTAGGTACCCATTCGGAGCTGGGTGACTCGGGGACTCCTCAGGCCCCGAGAACAAATCCTCACTTTCGTGTGGATTCGAACTCGTGACCATCGGTATGACAGTCGAGAGCGCTACCTCTCGACCACCACGTCCCACGTTTTGTTTCATGTTCCAGGGGAAAAAGTGTATTAAAATACTTTGTAGTTTGTCAGGACCATGTTTTATTTCCGCTTAACACTTATTTCTTTTTAAGCGTTTCATGTTAAGGCGTATTTCACAGTATATATTTCAAATGAAATTTTTAAATTTGATAAATCATTCGCAAGCCGAAATTTGAACACAAAAGAGCCACAGTTTAAAGACTGGTGGTAATTATATTGCATTACCATTTTTCACGGGTACCCGAGCGCCTTTTTACTACCCGGGTAATTGCTCGGCAACGGGTACCCGGATCCTGGGTACCCGTTGACAGGCCTAATGTTAACACATAATTTTGACTGTCAGGTTATTTAGCCAGCGGTCAATAGTTCAAGAGGTGACAGAAGTTTTTATCAGGTGCTCTGGCGGATGAAGAATCAGATATTTTAAGGCCTACTAGTGCCAGACAATGGAATTAGTTTAGAATGTGCCAGACAATGGAATTAGTTTAGAATGTGCCAGACAATGGAATTAATTTAGAATGTGCCAGACAATGGAATTAGTTTAGAATGTGCCAGACAATGGAATTAGTTTAGAATGTGCCAGACAATGGAATTAGTTTAGAATGTGCCAGACAATGGAATTAGTTTAGAATGTGCCAGACAATGGAATTAGTTTAGAATGTGCCAGACAATGGAATTAGTTTAGAATGTGCCAGACAATGGAATTAGTTTAGAATGTGCCAGACAATGGAATTAGTTTAGAATGTGCCAGACAATGGAATTAGTTTAGAATGTGCCAGACAATGGAATTAGTTTAGAATGTGCCAGACAATGGAATTAGTTTAGAATGAAAAAAAAAAAAAAAACAGCCTTCAAAGGTGTTTTGTCGGTGTTCAAATTTGAATTAAATTCATTTGTTAAAAGATAGTTTATTGGTCTAAACAAAAATGAAACCTGTTTATAAGTAACTTTTGTGCTAGTCACACAATCCCTTGGTCTTAAGTGGTGGCTCATTGAAACTTGTGAACACTTCACTTGGCCCATAAAGAGGTTTTTATTATTATTATCATTATTATCCAAACTAATTCCAACTTAATTGTCTCCCATGCACAGGAAGACAAAGAAGCCATGTTTGACACTTATGATACAATTTGTGCAATATTACAAATAGCTACGGGCGTCCTGTCAACCCTCAAGGTAAGGAGCTGCCTACAAGATATTCTTACCCAGCGCTTTTCATGCTTACAGTGTCAGTTATTGAAAAGATAAAAAATTTCATGCTTACATCATCAGTTATTGAAAAGATAAAAAATATTTTCATGCTTACATCGTCAGTTATTGAAAAGATAAAAAAATATTTTCATGCTTACATTGTCAGTTATTTGAAAGATAAATATGCATCGAGTGTAAAAAAAAAATTAATTTCTTTTTTTTTAAGAACATAATTTAAATAAAATATCATAAGGTTTATTAAAGCATTAGCATCATTATTTTTTTTTTTAAAAATGAAGTAATATCAACAACCCTGTGTGATATTAAATATTCATTAAAAAAAATTTAGATCCATCCTGACAAGATGGTTGCCGCCCTGAGTCCTGACATGTTGGCCACAGATATTGCTTACTACCTGGTCAGAAAAGGGGTGAGTTGTATCTTAACTTATTTTCATAGCTGGCCTTTGGTCAGTGTTTAGTTGTAACTGTCACCTAAATATGCAGCAAGCCACTTATTTTCATAGCTGGCCTTTGGTCAGTGTTTAGTTGTAACTGTCACCTATGTATGTAGCAAGCCACTTCTTTTTATAGTTGGCCTTTGGTCAGTGTTTAGTTGTAACTGTCACCTAAATATGTAGCAAGCCACTTATTTTTATAGCTGGCCTTTGGTCAGTGTTTAGTTGTAACTGTCACCTGAATATGCAGCAAGCCACTTATTTTTATAGCTGGCCTTTGATCAGTGTTTAGTTGTAACTGTCACCTATGTATGTAGCAAGCCTGTCTTTACTTTATGGTACTCAATATTAATAATTAGGAAAAAAATTATTTATGATGTCAAATAACTATTCGTGACATAACTTTATGGTGACATATGGCCTTGAAAGAAAAAGTAAGCCAATGGTTTGGTTTGTTTCCCCAGAAATATTTAAATGTTGTTTTAAAATTGGATTGCCCTAATATTAAGTCAACATGTTACCAGTCAAAGATGTCATAGTCAGTCATATCATTCAATTTGTTGTTTGTCGTAACTCACATGATTTTAATACAATTCATAGTTCTCATGATTGTTATTATCATTGAATGTCTAACTTATCCTTAGACTCAAAGACACTCCTGTATGTATTGCTTAGCCTCTGAAAACATTTGTTGTCTAACTTATCCTTAGACTCAAAGACACTCCTGTATGTATTGCCTAGCCTCTATGAAAACATTTGTTGTCTAACTTATCCTTAGACTCAAAGACATCCTGTATGTATTGCCTAGCCTCTATGAAAACATTTGTTGTCTAACTTATCCTTAGACTCAAAGACACTCCAGTATGTATTGCCTAGCCTCTATGAAAACATTTGATGTCTAACTTATCCTTAGACTCAAAGACACTCTTGTATGTATTGCCTAGCCTCTATGAAAACATTTGTTGTCTAACTTATCCTTAGACTCAAAGACACTCCTGTATGTATTGCCTAGCCTCTGAAAACATTGAATGTCTAACTTATCCTTAGACTCAAAGACACTCTTGTATGTATTGCCTAGCCTCTATGAAAACATTTGATGTCTAACTTATCTTGACACTCAAAGACACTCTTGTATGTATTGCCTAGCCTCTATGAAAACATTTGTTGTCTAACTTATCCTTAGACTCAAAGACACTCTTGTATGTATTGCTTAGCCTCTATGAAAACATTTGATGTCTAACTTATCTTGACACTCAAAGACACTCCTGTATGTATTGCTTAGCCTCTGAAAACATTTGATGTCTAACTTATCCTTAGACTCAAAGACACTCTTGTATATATTGCTTAGCCTCTATGAAAACATTTGTTGTCTAACTTATCCTTAGACTCAAAGACACTCCTGTATGTATTGCTTAGCCTCTGAAAACATTTGATGTCTAACTTATCCTTAGACTCAAAGACACTCCTGTATGTATTGCCTAGCCTCTATGAAAACATTTGTTGTCTAACTTATCCTTAGACTCAAAGACATCCTGTATGTATTGCTTAGCCTCTGAAAACATTGAATGTCTAACTTATCCTTAGACTCAAAGACACTCCTGTATGTATTGCTTAGCCTCTATGAAAACATTTGATGTCTAACTTATCCTTAGACTCAAAGACACTCTTGTATATATTGCTTAGCCTCTATGAAAACATATGAAATCTTGTTAAAATTATTTTTATAAAGAAAATAAATCCTAATAACTTTGACTGTCCAATGCACTATTTCCCTATTTCAGTTGCCGTTCCGTGAAGCCCATGGCATGGCTGGGCTTTGTATTGCCCTGGCTGAGAAACAGGGCATTTCAGTGTCTCAACTGTCTCTGAAAGACTTCCACACAGTCAGGTAAACATAAAGTCCCACATATCTGCCATCACAGATTAGATTCATTCATATTTTGACTTTGTTGTTCAGACCTCGATGATGACAAAAAAAAAATTATATACAGTTGATGAAAGATGAAATAATTTGTTTTCATTTCACTGACATCACTTCTGCATACTAACAAAATCTTGTGTAACTTCTCACTTCAAAGTCTTCATCACTATTCCTTTCTCTAGTTAAACCTTTCAATCACTCATATAACCCTAGAAACCTCCCTGATTAGCAAACCATATTTTTTTACAACTCAACACGTTTAAAATGTTTGCATCAGTGGTCCTTATGTCTGTGTTGTTGCTGTTGCATATTCTTAGTTAACTCAATATTATTATTGTAAGAAATAAGCCATCCCATCTAGTTGTTTTGTATTTGAATTTGAAAAA
The DNA here is from genome assembly GCA_002072015.1 of Radix auricularia. Taxonomy (NCBI): domain Eukaryota; kingdom Metazoa; phylum Mollusca; class Gastropoda; family Lymnaeidae; genus Radix; species Radix auricularia. The sequence goes on from MUZC01001532.1 coordinate 690,369, forward strand.
GAAACAAAACAATTTGACTGGTTGGTTATCAGAGTAATCATTACAAAAGTTGTCAAGCAATCGTTTCTTCCCAACTGAAGTTTGTCATTTTAAAAAATAGTTTAAGTGCTTGTTTGTTTACCGTCGTATTTGTTTACTAATGAAGCTCAAATTTATTGTTTTCATCAAACAATTTGTGTGTTTTGTATTTCATTATGCTGCTGTCAATTTTATTCTATCTGTTCTCCCACGGTTTCCAACTTCTGGTAAAAAATTAAATATCCCGTTTTCATGCTCCTGGTGTAAAATGTACTGTAATTCCTTTTGTTCTTACCACACAGTCCACTCTTTGATGAGGGTGTGACCAAAGTCTGGGACTACGCCAACTCCGTAGAGCAGTACAAGGCCACAGGTGGTACATCAAAGTCCAGTGTTGAGAACCAGATCGCCCACCTGGAGTCTTGGCTTGTTGAGGTGGCCAAGACTCAGGAGAAATAACTCCACCCAGCCCTTTTGTTTTGTGTGGCATGAATATCCTACCTAAACAGATGCCTGTCTCAAGATCTGCACCTTTGCTATAAAAACCTTTAAGAAAATGTGTTGTGATGCTTGTTTGAAGAATCACTGCCAATGGTTTGCTGTTGTATTTACTTATTTCATTTTTGTTCTTTGCTTCAAGATTTGTTTGATGTTCTTTCCTGTGGGGAAAAATAAACCTGCTGGGTTTATTAACAGTACAGTATTTTTTGTTGTTGTTTCTTTATCATCTTCACTAATGTCACTTTTTTACTTTAATGTTGTTGTTTTTTTGTTTGTATGCATTTCAATTTCCATTTTATATAATTACATTTGTGATTCATCCATCTTATAATTTAAGTTTGATTCATCCATCTTATAATTTAAGTTTGATTCATTCATCTTATAATTTAAGTTTGATTCATTCATCTTATAATTTAAATTTAATTCATTCATCTTATAATTTAAATTTAATTCATTCATCTTATAATTTAAGTTTGATTCATTCATCTTATAATTTAAGTTTGATTCATTCATCTTATAATTTAAGTTTGATTCATTCATCTTATAATTTAAATTTAATTCATTCATCTTATAATTTGTTTGATTCATTCATCTTATAATTTAAGTTTGATTCATTCATCTTATAATTTAATTCATTCATCTTATAATTTAATAGTATCTGTGTATATCATTTTGATCACTGTAATGAGCAGATGCCAGTCCCTTCCCTCCACCTGCCCCTCACCAAAGAGTGTTATAAATGTCCCTGCCCGACAAAATGTGATGTATTGTAACTCAGGATAGATAAAAATGTTACAATTATGTACATGGTTTATTGAAGTATATTGGCCAGTTTAAATACCCGATGGACACGTTGATTATATTATGTTTTATTTGATGTCGGGTCGTAACAAAGATTGCAAACTTTATATTTTAATGAAATGTACCTTTCTTAATATTGCTGCATTAAAATTTTTTAAAAAAAAAATCAGCTTTGGGTAAGGCGGTGTTTTAGGCAGTCTTTTAGGCAAGCTTCTAAAGATTGTTCTAAACAATCTTCAAGGTATTGTGTTGCTGAAACATCAAAATGTGCCGTAGACAAAATAAGATTTTGGAACTTAATGTTCTTATATAATAATTTTATTTAAGAGTTCCCTGAGACATGATCAGGTTTTGAAAAGCTTCTGCTCAAGTATTGAAGGTTGACAAACTTGGCGCTCTAGATTTATTGCCCTTTGCAACAACACACACCCCCCCTCCCCAATATGCAACGAATTCACTATGTGATTTCGTTATTATTGCCAAAGCCAACTGACTTTAAACTATACAATTATTACAATTAAGGATAATTTCACTGTTGAGTTGTGATATTGTTGCTATGTGAATAAACTCTGAATTCTCAGAAATCAGTTGCTTAAGTCTCATTTGTGTGTGTGTGGTGTGTGTGTGTTTGACCCCACAACAAGATGGAGAAATCTTCACTATACTCACAACCACGAAAAATAAAAACCAAATAAATTGTGATGTGTCATGCAAATAATTTTGCATTTTCTAATTACCAATACATGTAATGATGTCTGTCATATCCATTGCCAAAGTTTCAACAAATATATTTACATTAAAAAGAATTTCAGGACTACAAAGTAGCATCACATCGTATATCAGAAATAGGGGTGTACCACATTTTGGCTCCGGAAAATCCTGACTCCGACCACTTTTTACAGATCCGGCTCCTGCAGGAATTCACATCATAAATCCGGCTGACTGGTAGAGCCCTAATATATATATATGAAGACCTCAAAGGAAGAAATGCCAATGACACATTTTTGTAGTTTTGAGATATTCAAGTTTTAAAGTTCAATATTATTCAGATTTCTTATAAATTAACTAAATAGATTTGAATTTTCAATAGCGTCAGAGACATAATTTTTTTTAAAATATAAAACCTCATTCAGCACATTTTATTTTTGACCCTCTATCAGATTCAGGGGATAACTAAAAAAAAAGGTCAAATTTGTCACATAGCCAATTCTTACCTTGATTACATATATAAATATCAATTATAACCCTTATGAGCTCAATGTTTATGCCACAATACAAACAAAGCATTTAAAATAGTAAAAATATTAATTTGGTTGACTAGCCAATATCATTATAAAAAATACTAGTATTACTATGCAAAAAAATAGTTCAGGAAATATAGTTAAAAATGCTCTAACAGGCATCAAAAAGTTAAAGAATTAACCTTGTCTTTAAACAAAATAATGGTATATATGTAAAAAAAAAAATTATAGAGATGTAATTTAAAATGCTATAAGTGGACCCCAAACAGTGAAGGCAATAACCTTTTCTCATTAAAAAAAAACAACAACTTTTTAAAAGTTGATAACCCAATTCCATATTTAAAAATATGTTTTATGGGCCTAAAATGTGTATAGAATTATTTAAATATTTATTTACAAGGTAAATGCAATGTCATCTACAAAAAAAATTACAAGATTAAAAGAACCTTGAACAATTAATAATGCATATATCCTGACTGATAAATTAACAAAGTCATATCACTTGATTTGACTTATTTAAACAATGGTTGAATTATGTCAATAAAATATACAGCTATGAAGTTATGATGATTCATTAATGAATTATTAAATATATCTATTAGTGATATTTTGTCACTGACTGATTAGGGGCTGCCCATAAATGACATCACGCAATAAGGGGGTGTGGAAGGGTTTAAAACATTAGTGATGATGAGTGACCAGGGGGGTGGTGTTTAAGAAATGTGACATCGCATCAAAATGCTTGACTTGAAATAAAAGCTCCACTTAAATATTTGATTGTTTTCAATTAATTTAATGGCGTTTTACATGGCTTCACATTTGTTTCACTATTAGAGTCCTTAGAGTGTAGTCTTTCACTAAATACATACTTATACAATAAAAAATTAATTTTAAAAAATGCTCATTCTCAAATAGAAACTAAGACTTTTAGGGATGGGGGGGGGGCAGAGCTTTGTGATGTCATATTGGAGGGGAAAGGTCTAAGTTTTTGTGACGATTTGTGACAAAAGGGGGAGAGCAGGTAAAAAATCATCAAAAATAGTATGATGTCAATTTATGGACGGCCCTTAGAGTAAATGCAAGAAGTGTTCATGTAAATTTTAAAACATTTTTTTGTCACCATTCTCTCCTTAATAAGTAGAATCAAGTCAGCAATAAAATTAAAGGGACCAAAGCAGGGCATAAATGTCATATTGCACAGTTTCTTACAAACAATATTTACAATAACAAATTATTAAAAAATTATATAAATGTCAAATAACAGTGTAGATTGGATTAATAAAACTGGCACCAGTTCTAAGTACATGTTTTTATCAGATACATGGGTAAAATCAGTTTAGAAAAATTTCAAAAAGTTAAAAGTAAAGCTCATACTCTTATTTCTGAGAATGAATTGTCCAGATTTCCAGCCTGGCACAGATCAGATAGGTTAAGAATCAACTCAATAAAAATAACCAACTAATTCTCCCATAATGAAGTTAAAATTGTTAAGAGTAGCTTAAAGGCACATGTAATTTGTATATTTGTTTGAGCCACTCCCAAAGGTGATTCAAACAAGAAAATGTGGACTTTTCTACTATACATAAATAATATAAATCCCTGTATCACATGCTCATTAAACATTGTTGGTGATTTAATATATTCATTGCTTAATATCTTTATATTAACAAGGTGACATAAATGAGAAAAGGACACAAAAAGTGGGTTAGGGGGATGATTGAACAAAGTGCTTGGAATAATCTTGGTCATAGGTTTGGGCAACACTAAAATTCTACCATCTAGTTCAAAAATCCCCCCCACCTCACCCCACACCATAAAACCGACTCCCATCCCTCATTTGCCCTTAAAATAGTAAAGCTGGGTATCAACAAGATTCCATATTCCCCCGATCCTTTTCAGCAATCTCAAACTCTGTGCTCAAGGATCATTCCCACAGTCATGCACCAGCACGTCTCTTAGAGAGTAGTCTTTGCTGAACATGGGGAGGTACTTGGCTTTTTTGAGAACCACCTCTGAAAAGTATGAGACGTGTTTTTTGGTTTTAAGGATATATTACAATTTACACAGATGATCGGAGTTCATTTGAAACTCTCCTTAACTAGAGATTTGCTACACGTTACTTGACATATGCTTATAATTTAAACAGATGAAAGCAACTTTTAGACTTGAAACTAAAAAAATTCTTTCAAGTTTCGAAAGCACTAACAATTTTCATTTAAAGAAGATTAAAGTTTATCAAATTATTAGGGCTGCGGAAACTAGCCATCAATTGAATTGATCATTAAGACTTTTATTCAATTGAAATTAATTTCATCAATAAATTCAATTAAAATTTAAGAAAATATTTATAATATTTTTTTTTCCAATTTATTAATAATTTATATTTTTTGTTACTTACATACTTTTCCTTTGTATTAATATTAATTATTAAGACGTTCATGTGTTCCTTAGTTCTTGCATAGCATAACAAATTTGCTGTGTTACATCACAAAATTTGGGAGCCATGTGATTACCGTAACGTATCCCATTTTGCAAAATAATGAATCGCAACTTAATGGTATCTATATTTGCGTTATAAAAATATAATTAATTGATATTAATCAATTAATTTTGTTCCTGTTAATCGAACAAATTTTTTAAAATCAGCACCAACCCTACTAATTATATTTCCTTTCATAAACATACCTTTAACAGTTGGCAAATTCAACCTATCAAGAGAACACACTTCTTTCTTCTGGGTGTTGCGGTTATGAAATCCTCTTAACAGATACATACACATCATCATAAGACATATAAGAAAAACCAGGCATAAATAGGCACTGTCAGCATCACGGTTACTGTGGAGTTAGATATGTTAAAAATTGTTACCATTTTTTTTTTGAAACAATAAATATATACATTTTTTAAGTCTTAAGAAATTGAGTTATTAGTCTTACATTTGAAGAATTAATTCTCCTTAATGTAGAAGCATTTATTTAGTTAAATATTTCTAAAAAAAATTAAATGCAGATAGTGTACATTCATTCTTCAAATTGAAATAATTTAATAATTTATAAGTAGTCATAATAAAATTGTAAACACAATTTTCAGAGTAGAATCAAATTAATATATACAATCTGTTTTTTGTTTATAGTAATTTAAGTTTCACTATTTTTATTGCAACATATCCACTCACATTTGCCTCTGATAGGTAAGCATTCGTAAAAATATTAATTCTTCCTCTGTCTGATTGTAACCGCTTGGCTGTGGAACTTCTGAAACGTTTTCACCTTGACCTTGACTTATTTCTGATACCACACCAAAACCCGCCCCTCTTTCTTTCACGACATCTTGTCCTGTCCTCTCTGTTGTAACTAAATCTCTTCTAACTCTTATCATCCCCAATGGCTCTCTGTTTTCACAGTTGACATTTAAGTAAAGTTGTAGCAACTTCTTTTTGTTTGTGCATGTCACTGACACCAAATCCATCACTCTTTGATGCAAACAATTTAACTTTTCCCGAGACAAGTTCCAGTTCCGACAGTTCAGATCTTTATTTAGAGACAATAATTTCTCCTTGATTATGTCTAATAAATTCTCTTGGTCTATGTCTAATGGTTTTTCCTTAGGCATTGCTGATATATTTTCTTTAAGTAACTGTGAATATACGATATCTTTACGTGTTGCTAATGTGCTTAATGGGCACAATAAAAATTTCCAAATACAGCAGATGACAGCTAATTTTTGTGTAGAAGAGTGTGTTGGGTCAGTAAGATTTAATTTATACCTATTACATAAATGATATGCATCCCATTTACTATTAAAGATACAATGACACCATTGTCTGAACAATAAATATTTTTGTAAAGACTTTCTTGAAGGTTGTAAGCTGAAATGCTCATCAATAAATGCAGAGTAATTTAGTGTAGGTTGTGCAGACAAAGTCATGACAGTAGAGTACCATGAACAATGCCAACTCAATTTCAGTGTTCTGTACTGACGGAAACATTTCTTGATCAACAGAATTTCTTGGGATATTGTTGGAAATCTTGTTATTAATACAGAAGTTTCAATGTGTTTTAATGCTGTTCCACAATGTTTGGAGAGAAAGGTTTGTCCGTTGTTTAATTCATGGTAACTTGCACTGCTACAACTCTGTGATTAATCGACAAATGGAATATTTAATGCATAATTTAAGCTGAGCTAATTTCAATGTCAACAATATAAAGACAAGAAACTTTAAATAATCTTTATATATTTAGAAATTAATTTTTTTATATATATATATATATATGTATATATATATATATATACTGTATATAAAATATATACCGTATATAAAATATATATATATGTAAAATATATATATATATATAAAATNGCCCCTGACAAAACGGCCCCGGTCAAAATGGCCCCTGACAAAACGGCCCTGGTCAAAACGGCCCCAGACAAATTGTAGACATTTTTTACAAAAAAATTAATAATTTTTAAAATTTTAAGTTAATTTAACGTTTGTTCAACTTATTCACCTTTTATGAAAGTGGTAAAATTGTAAAATTATTTCTTGTGACGTTATGACATAATTTCTTCTCAACAAACAATTGTGACTTGCTACCGTATAGTTTAACTGTTATTAAATTCTTTCTTGTGATGTTATTATTATTGTTTTTTTGTGAACTAAAACTGACAGACTGACACTGAATCGGCGAGTGTAAATAATTATTTAAAATCTTACTCCATTAACAAATATTAGTCCAGGGCCAATTTTTCTGAGGCCGTTTTGTCCGGGGCCATTTTGTCCGGGGCCGTTTTGTCAGGGGCTGATTTGACCGGGGCCGTTTTGTCTGGGGACGCTTTGTCCGGGGCCGTTTTGTCCGGGGCCGTTTTGTCGGTGAACCATATAAAATATATATATATGGGCTGTTGCCATGATAAAGTATGTAATAAAATATTCAGAATTTGGCAAAATATTTTCAAGCCTGTCTACCACCTACCACTACCTACTTCCATATGCTTTTTTTTTTTGAGGGGGGGGGGGGAATATGGGGGGGGGGAATATGAAATAACAGAAAAAAATGCTTTGGCTTTAGCTTTGAATCTTTAATTGAGAAAATAGAATCAAATCAAAGTTTCAACTCTGTTGTGGTTCCAGCCAGTGCCAGTGTTGTTACTTACCAGTACTACCATGACCATACATGGAATAGTTAATATTAATTTAATACTATTAGCATTAGTAATGGTGGTGATAATAGTGAGTAAGTAATTAGTAAGGCTTTCTAAATCTGTTAGTTGAGTTAGTGTCTACAGACTTGAACATGATGAATCCTGAATTATTCTGTGTTAAATTAAGTATGAGTTTATTATGAGAAAGATAAATAATAAATAAAATAAATTGTATATCTATCTTATCTTATCTGTTACAGACGCTCCATCTATATAGAAGATTATTGCGTCCTACGTTTATCTATGGTGTGTGTTAAGCCCCGCATTCTTATTAGAGTTTTAAATGATGATAAATTGTTGGAAGAAAGAAAACTTGTATGTGTTTGTTCTTGGATACGGGATAAGTAAGCTGTTTTTATCCTTATGTCTATCTGAGGGTTGTATTAAGTTATCTTTGTGTTGTATTTCTAAATTAGAATTAATTGCCTTATGTATAATTACTAATTTACTCTTGGTTCTTATATCCTCTAGTGTTTCAAGGTTTAATGATTTAACTAATGCTGTTACTCTTGTCAGTTTTGAATATTCTCCAGTTATGAATCTTGCAGCTCTTTTTTGAATTTGTTCTAGTTTATCAGTGTTTTCTTTGGTGGATGGGTCCCATACAGAAGATGCATATTCTAGTATAGGTCTCATCAGGGTGAGGTAGCATTTTAGTTTTATATCTTTATTACATTTGTGAAAGTTTCTTTTTATAAAACCAAAGTTTTTTTTTGATTTTTTAATAACTTCATTGACAAGGGGATTCCATGATGGTTTCTCATTTATTATGACTCCTAAGTATTTCGCATCTTTAGTTTGGGTTAGCTCTTTTCCATCAAATATTTTGAATTTATTTGTTTCTTTTTCTTTGTTTTACTCTAAGCAGTTGACACCTTTCTGGGTGGAAAGACATACTCCAGTTAGTTTCCCATTTTATTAATTCATCCAAGTCTTTAGTAAAATTTTGCTATCTTGTTCTGACTTAATTGTTCTATAGATTATACAATCATCAGCAAATAACCTAACTTTTGTTCCTGTTGAGATGTTGTTGGGTAAATCATTTATATAAATTAAACAGAGTTAATTGCGGAGCTCCTGAGTTAACCTTTATTGGTGCAGATTTAGATCAATTAATTATTAGAGTTTGCTCCCTACCCATTAGGAAGTCTTTGATCCAGTGATGTCATTGACCTGAGATTCCAAAGTATAATTTAAGTTTTTTTAAAAGTAAAATAAGGTGGTGAGCTTTGTCAAATGCCTTTGAGAAGTCTAGTAATATTGTATCTATCTGATTATTATTGTCTAAGCCTTTTGATAGTTCATCTTAGACCTATTAATTGTGTTTCACATGATCTGTTTTTTCCTAAAGCCATGTTGATATTGGGCATAGGGCATTATATTTTGTCAAGGTGGTTAATTATTCTACTATATATTATGTGTTCTAGTAATTTACAGGTGATACTAGAAAGTGAAACAGGTCTGTAATTGCCAGGGTCTGATTTATCAGCTTTCTTAGAGTGGAGTTATGTTGGCTAATTTCCAATCTTGGGGCGCTTTACCCTGGATTAGAGAGGCTTGAAAAAGAACTACAAGTATTGGGAACAGTTCATTGCATAATTCTTTTAGTAACCTGGCAGGCAGTTCATCTGGGTCAGTAGCTATGTTTATTAAAAAAAATTTTTAGGAGTGAATGTAAACCTATCTCATGTACAGTTATGTTACCTATTTATTCCTTTTTATTTAAATTTATTAAAACTTCCTTGTCACCTGAGGCAGAAATAATGCAAAACATGTGTTAAAGGATATTAGCTTTAGCCTCATTATCATTATAGGTTTTATTATTTGAGTCTTTTAGTGTGGCTATACCTGTAGGCTCCATTTTTTAAAGATTTGATAAAGGACCATAAGTTTTTATTGTTATCCTTAGTAATTAGAATGTTTATATATTTCTTTTTGGAGGTTTCGACTAAATTTGTGTCAAGTGTTTAATTGTTTTTTTTGTGTATCCTTTTTAAATTGGTAGCCTTAAATTTCTTAAATAAGTTCTATTTTATTACTTGCATAACTTTTTTAAATTTAGAATTGTACCAGCATTTGTTAATTCTATTTTAAGTTAGTTTTGTTGGAAAATTCTCATCCATTATGGTTTTTAGCTTTGTTTTTATATCCTTCCAAATTTATTCTACAGTGCTATCTGTGCTGAATTTACTTAGGAAATTTTGTTTGAAGTTAGCCGCTGATTGGTGTAATTTTATTAAATTACATTTATTCCAAATATAGATTGTTCTTCTTTCTAGGCATCTCATTTATTTTAGTTTTTATTGTATTTGTTACCCTAACAGTATCATGATTGGACAGTCCAGGAATCATTGTGCAGTCTATTACTAGTCCTGGTCTGTTTGTTAGGAATAAATCTAGTGTTTTATTTTTCCTAGTTGCTTTTTTTACTATCTGTTCTAGGTTTATGTTCTTTATAGTATAGTATCTAAAAAATGATCATTAAGTTTAATTCTTTATTAGTTTGATTGCTATCAACTGCATGCTGCATAGTTTTTCCAATTTATATCTGGAACTGGAAGATTAAAGTCCCCCATGCCCATAGTCATAGACCAAAGGACAACATTTTAATTTTAATGATTTTCTATTATAGAAAAGTTAATTGACTGCAGAGATTCTTCATGCATTCTATGTTTGTATTTGGTGGCCTATATTATATATACTGATATAAATATACTACTACTACTAACTACAATAAGTAAGTTGTTGAGTTTGGTGTAGTGTAATTATTTTACAAATGAGTGTCTACTGCTACGATAAAGTAACGGCAGACAACCCGGGGGGATGTGGCTGGTGCTACGACATGTCGTAACGCCAGCAACATCCGCCCGGGTTGACTGCCGTTACGACATGTCGTAAACAATTTTCTGTATTTCAATTTTGCTATTACTAATACTTAAATACTAAACTATAGTTCTCATTATAAAATATCATGATCACTAGATAAGTTTATTATTATTAATGAATTTTAAAGGTTTAAAAAAGAATCTAGATTAAGCCATTAAATGAAAAACAGTTATAAATTTTAAAAAATTACATTTTCTCAGCAGCTTCGCTAGATCAAGTGTTAGTCCGGTTGGTTCGAAAATGATACGAGACTATTGATAGCGAGATCGAATCCTGCTGCCGTCATGTTTTTTTTTTTTAAAACTTCATTTATTATTTTTTTTTTTTTAAAATCACAATGAGTATGCTGATAATTTTTGTTATTATTCTGAAAAGCAGATATGTTGAATCAATCTGTTAAAATAAAAATATTTAGATTTTAGACTAGTCGTAACACTAGCCAATCCACATATGCTTGGCTAGAGTTACGACATGTCGTAACGCTAGCAACATCCGGTCGGGTCATCTGCTGCTACGACAGTTGTAAAAATGTGATATGTGCTTACTTACAGTTACGCCTAAAGCAGTATTTAATTATGCTAATACTACTAATATTTTTTTCTCTTTTGATTCGCGAGTTGACGCTCAGTCGACATCACCAACGAAAAAGGTGAGGCGTGAGTTTAAAAAAGGACTATAAACCATCACAGTTACTTAATTATTTGGAAGATTTTTTGAAAAATTCTCTGAATTGAAGGCATCGCGAAAAAGTGCTGAATGCAAGCGGGGGAAGCGGGATTTGAAGCCATTGTCAGACGAAGGAGGCATAGCGCATCATGCGCCGCAGACTTGCTCATCATAAATAGTGCAAAGAGAGGCGGGGGGAAGGGGGCTGAGAAAACGGACACAAACAAGCGTGTAAACAAGGAGTCTTGTGGGGTTGTTATTACCTGCCCCCCTCAATAGTAATAGTATGGCTAAAACGTATAAGTCCAACCGCAGCGTCGCGTCTCTTCCGGTTGCTATGAAGGATAGTTGCTTCCCTTGAATATTACCTCCCCTTGCTGTAAAAATGTAAATAATTTGTTTATTATCATTATTGGATTTGTATTCGTGCGCCGCGAGAAGGGGGGGGGGTCTCCTGTTCATTTTTGAGTATATTCTAAGAACTATTTGCTGTGCCCATTTAGAAAAGGAGTGCTGCTAATTCCGTGGCGGGCTTTGTCGTTTCCATTAGTAAGTAGCCATTTTTTGTTAGAATTTTCGGAAAATTGAAGATTTTAGGGTTTGGGTTAGGTATAGCTTTAGAATTTTCGGAATATTGAGGTCCCAGCCATCATTCAGAACCTCATCTCGAGGGTCCCAGCCAGTTCTTAGGTTAAGTTTGGTTATCAATTTAAAAAAATTGAAGATTTTAATTTTAGGGTTTGGGTTAGGTATAGCTATAGAATTTTAATAGTGGCAGCAGTGATCTAATGCGTGAATTTCTAAAAGGATTTAAAAAGTGTATCCCTCTTTGTTGTGATTCCGATGCCTGATCTGTGAGTACCCATTGTTTTCTTCATTTTTACAACTATTTTGCTTTTATGTAAAACGCTAAAAAATACTCCTTAAAATATTAGAATGTCCCCCAATCCTTTGGCCATCTTGTTGCTATGGCACGTCACCGCCGGAAAAGTAATGCGAGCCCCGTGAATTTTTTTTTTTTTTAATTTGCCGGTAGCTAAAAAAACTGCGCAATTTTAGAATCCCTGATTCCCCTACCCCTCTGATTTCACGGGGCTCGCACTACTTTTCCGAAAGTCACGGCGGTCACGTGCCTTAGCAACAAGATGGCCACCGATAATGGCGGTGCGGACTGAGTTATCCTTTTTTACCAATAGTATTAGTAATAGAGTGAAAATGAGGTAGAATGATGAATGGAATGGTTTCCTGTGACAAGTCTGCACACGTCACATTTTATTATTCCACACGAAACGAATTATTTTACATTCTTGCGATTTTGCGCGAATCGTTGCTTGAGGATTTTCATTTACGGCTTTAGGGTATACTAAATTTTAATGCATCGGCATCACTTACACAAGTATACTATAGGCCTAGTATAGCAAAATCGGCTGATGTATTTATAATCGGTAGACCAATATTAAATCTATTTACATAATTTATTTAAATAAATTTAGATTTTAGAATTAATACACACACAAATAATGTCGTATTATAATATATATTCGTATACAATATAAAGAAGAGTTTAAGATATAATTCTTTCCAGGTGTCTACTGCAAAGAGTGACTAAAATTAAAATGTCTAAAACTAGTCATAGCAGAAGTTGCGTATGTCATAGCACTAGTTTCCTGACTAGCGCTACGACATGTCGTAACGCTAGCAACATCCTACCGGGTCGTCTGCTGCTACAACAAAATAAAAATAGTCGTAGCACTAGCCACATCCATTTTACAAACATACTCTAAAATTAGTACAATAATTAAAATAATATAAATAATCATACGTTTATTAGGCTTGTTTTAAAATTCTTTCATTAAAGATTAGCATAACTAAATTTTGGTATTTAGGTACTTTACGTTAAAAAAGAATAATGAAAAACATAAGCCAAAACAAATGTTTAAATGATGGTGGTGAAACATTGTTTATGTGCATTCTATTTACCGATTTTGAACAGTATACACACACATAATTTCAGATCAAGAGGAAAATATGTTTTATAAAAATGTGTATTAATATTCACGATTTAATTAATGCTAAGCTATGTTTTATATAACAGGGCTACACATTTTTAAAACACTTATATAAATCTGAAGCATGCTACTGTAGAGAGAAAAAAAAGTGTTCCTTTTTCAATTTTAATTTTCAAAAACCATAGATAAACGTAGGGCGCAATAATCTTCTGTATAGAAGGAGCGTCTGTAACAAATAAGATAAGAATTTATTCTAGATTGAATTTGTACGTTATAGTTACAATATAGATGTTTTATTTAAGCTCTTGCAGTCTGGACTGTAATGAGAAAGGTTTGCTAGTGTTTAACTTAAAAAAAAGGTATTATGCGACATTAAAAGGAAAAATATTTTAGATTTTAAGTGCTCTAAGTCCCTTTAGTTATTGTGATGCAGTTACGAATCTTAAATCTACGCCAACAGCACAGAGCACAAAATTCTTTGCATAAATTTAGCAGTTGTATTTTTAAAGAAGATTTTTTTTTTCCAAAATCATTTGGCACCAATTTGTTATCAGCTTAGGCTTCATTGCAGCGGCCCATGGTTCTTCGCCCTGGACATAAGCAAAGTTTCAACTATGATCATATTTTAAAGAAAGGAAAGTTTTTTTTTTTACTTTATTTTTTTTCTCCATCTCTTAGTTTTTCTAAAGCTTTCAAAATAATATTAAAATGGACAAGGCATATTAATTGCATTCGCCTTAGCACTATCTCGTGTCCTGAAGTCTCTTAAATGTCATACCTGTAGCAGCAAATGGAACTTCTCAGTGGTGTATTGATAGGGAAAAGAATGCGTAAAAACGTTTTAATGTATCAAACAAGGGAGCGTCCATAAATGACGTCACGAAATTTTTAACGATTTCGACCCCCCCCCCCGGTCACACTTTATCACAAAACTTAAACCTCCTTCCAATTTTACGTTAAACTTTGGCGAGGGGGAGGGAGCCCCCACTTGAGTGTCTGTAATTGTTTTTTTTTTTTTTACATTAAAAATTATGCTATCGCCATGGATGTGGTGACCCCAAAGAGGTTAAACCCTTTGGGCCCCAAACCCTTACAAATTCCTAGCTACGCAACTGGTCACAAAGCTTCGACCCCCCCCCCCAACTAAAAGCCATATTTTCTAATCGAAAATAAGCATGTTTCCATATTTTTTTTTATAGTTAAATATGTATTTAGGCTAGTCAGGCCTACCGTAAGTCTTCAATCTATTTTATATCATAACTAGGGGTGTACCGGATTCAACATTTTTTAATCATGCCGGAACCGGATTCGGGTGGACTAGCAAAAATGGCCGGATCCTGGAGTTTCCGGAGCCGTTATATATATATATATAATATATGTGCCTCCGGACGTCTGTCTCCATCCGGAGGCATCTCGGTTGTAATCTGAAGTTTGGTATGTACTAATTCCTGTTTCAATGTTGCAGTTCTCAATTTTGTTAGAATATACCCCTAGGCTACATTTTTACTTAAATATTTCTGTATTTGTGCTTATTGTGCTTTACACTATATAAATATTTAAGATATAACTATAACACTTTACAGTGACTCTAAAATTGAAATCTCCGACAAAATAAAATTGTGTGTGACATCTAACCTCGATTATGTTTGTTTATTGTGTTTTCTAAATATTTAAGTGTATATTTGGAATTAAGCTTAACAAATTCCAAACTTCGGAGGCTACCTCACGGGGTGTCATGAGATGTACAGTTGGGACAATTTCCTTGGCTGCTCGTGCCCTCCCAGTCATTATAATCAGTTAAAACAGTTCATATAGTTTATTTAATAATATTTAACAATAATGGGGTACATTTTCACAAAAAATTAGAACTATAACTTTGAAACAGGAAGTAGACTAAAAAAATAAAATAAATAAACTTCAGATTACAACCGAGATGCCTCCGGACGTCTGTCTCCATCCCTACCTATAGGGCTGCGGAAATTACCGATTAATTTCTCGATTAATCTTTAAATGTTTTTATCAATTACAATTATTTTAATCGATAAAATAGTGATTAAAATTTATGGATTGTTTTTAATTATTTTTTTCTCCGATTTATTAATAAATAATTAATTATTAATAATAGTTTTTTTTTCTTAAAGTACAAACTGCTACATTTAAAAAACAGACTCTAAAAGTGTAAACTTAGAAATAACCTATTTTATAAGGACAATGATACAACAAAAAAAACAACAACATTGTTTTTAATTAACAATAACAAAATTTAAATTCATTGGCATTATATTGAACTACTTATATTTGAATATATCTCCTAACAATATTATATTTTAAATTAAATAAAATACTTAAGTTATGGGCATTTTTAAAAATGTCATAAAAGGGCACAAAATGCGAAGGAAAACAGCGTAGTGAAAAAGATNAAAAAATCATAACTTTTGAACACGTGGGATAAAAAGATGATCTTTATGTTTTTGTTAATCATCAAACAATTTCTATATAGCTGTATTACTTGTATATTTTAAAATTAATTTGAAATTTTCATCCAAGTGCCTAAACTTAAATGCGTTATTTAACTCATTATTATTGCTAAATATGTTTATAAAATAACTCAATAAAAAAAAATTCCATTGCCTCTTTTTATTACTTCTCTTGAAATTTTCAGTTGAATGACGTCATACATCTCTATTTTTAGCTTAACAAAATTATCGATTAAATAATCGGTAATTTCTCAAAAGTAACGATTAAATTTAATTTAATCGATAACAGCCCTAATATATATATATATATATATACATTTATTTATGGCTCTACTGGCTAGCCGTATTTGGCCGTATTTGGCCGGATTTATGAAGTGAAATTCTGCCGAAGATGAAGCCGGAACCGGATTAGTAAAAATGTCTGAATTCCAGATTTGCGTAGCCGAAATCCGGTACATCCTTAATCGTAACTAGGGTTGTCAATACAGTTGATAGAAGCTGTACGGGTACTTGTCCAAAAAGCTGCATAATTTTTGCGGTCGTGAAGGCTATTTAATATTATACTATATAATATAACATAGCCGCCATCCATTCACCTCATTTCACACAGTGGCTCACAGCATACAATTGTGCACTACAAACTTTTATTCCTGCTGTAAATACATTCGTCATACTCATAAACTAAAACTACAGTAAACTGAACGTTCAAACAAAATGTCAACAACAATGACGTCACGTACAGTCAGGTCACAGGGCCCAGCAGCTTGTTAGGCGAGCGCACTGCTGACTGCGCTATCCAGCCGTTTGATAGAATTGATAAAATCATTCTTGAGTTAGCAATCTCATGACTAATTTTTTGTTGAATCCGCGTCTGATTTTGTGAAGTAAATGTTCATATGCTGGACACTTTTCCAATTACACTGTACTGCGAGAATTGGTAAAGGTGCATCTATACTTTCGGGCAATTTATTGATAACGTTCACTAGCTGTATTAATTTTAAAAATATTAATTGGTTGTTTAGGGTCTTTGATCGGGTACACTTACACATAGTACAATAAAACAGGTGAGGCGGACCAACTTTAAGAATCAATTACAGTAAATTACAGGGTGACCCGCCAAAACGCCCCCCCCCCCCACAACAAAACGGCCCTGTCAAAATGGCCACAGACAAATCGGCCGTGGTCAAAACGGCCCCAGCCCCAGAATTTGCATCGCAAATTTAGTTTGAAGTTTCGGCTCGGCAGTAGTAACGTTCACATAAGTTAGGGTCATTTCTACATTTAGTTTTTAATTTCTTCCAAAGCTTTTACTTTTACTTTTATTTCGATAAAAAGCTCCTATTCCCTGTACAATAAATTATAAAACAATACCAAATGTTTAACATCTTTGACATTTACCAAAAATTGCTGCTAAAAAATTATTCTGTTAAGAAACTAGCCTTAAATTTTATTATTAGAATTGTCAGAACTCTGAAAATAAAATACTCTAGAGAAAAAACATCTCAGAATATTCCTACAATTATCGGTCATTAGGAGATACTTTTCCCCTATGTTTGCTATTATAAACACTATTATTCACGATTGAGAATTTAGTAACTTGGTTACTCTCTTAGTCCATTTACTTATCAGATTTAACTTGAAATCGAAAACTTCTATTGTTGCTGTTAAATTGGTCATAAGTAGTAGCGTTCCGGATATTTTATAATGGAAATGGAATTTATGGAGTCATCTCCTAACAATCAAATTCCATCTGCTAGTTTTACAACTTGTGAAAAATGCCGACGAATTCAAACAACTAAAGGCACTGAACAACTATTTCTTAAGTCTGTGTCTGTTTGGGTGAACAAACCACACGTTGTAAACAGAAGGTTATGTGGTTCCAAAATATTAAATGTTTATAGATTAAATTTGAGATCGGAATTGTTGGCTATTCTTCAGACATCACAAAACTGTTATTCAAATGGCCATGAGAAAGACACCCCAGATGCAGCTGCTGCTTGCAATTTTACAGACTTGGCTAATGAAAAAAAGCCATTTACAGTTATTATTAGAGAGCTTGTACCTAAGTCTGAGTTCTTCCCCAAACTTTTGGAAGCTGTTTTTTACGGTAAGTTAGATTATAAATTGCAGGACCATACTGTAACTGAAACTGGCCTTAATACTATATACTAATACTATATAATACTATATAATATAATAAATATATAATACCGTTTATACTTGTTCTAATGCCGACTTTTTCTTGACAAAATCTAGGGGAAAAGGTTGAAGGGTCAGCTTTCGTGCAGGTCATAGTAGGTGATTTCTGCATGTATTTTGAATATCGGTGTTGTTATTGTAGATCATCAAGATCGGCTAAAGTGAAGTATATCGACCGTGACGTCACAACGCTACCGGTTGCTGGAAAAGAAAATTCTGTAAATTCTAAAAGGATTTTAAAAATGGAAGGTTTTAGGGTTTGGGTTAGGGGCCGTCCATAAATGACGTCACGCGATTTTGGCAGATTTTTTACCCCATCCCCCCCCCCTACGTCACGCGTCGTCACAAAATCGTCGACCTCCCTCAAAAAGTATGTCACAAAACTTTGATGA
>MUZC01001532.1:710422-728170 GCA_002072015.1 Radix auricularia
CAATCGAAAAACTATAGCAAACTTAAAACTTTTATTATTGTATCAAATAGATTCCCCTCCACCACCCAAATGGATATTCGGTGTCGTTTTGACTTAAAATATCAACATATAATCCTATTCAGATCTTTTTAGACACTTGTCCTGTTTGTAAAACTCACCAGTAGCAGTTTCGAGGGGGAGGGGGGATAACGGAAAAAAAAAGTTCGCAGACTCCTGCCGCGAGTGATCGAAACTGAGGTTACATCACAAAATCTTTGATGTCAACATCAAACCACGCAGGGTTACAATTTCCTATGTTCTCTTGTGAATTCTCAAACTTAAGAATTACAATTATATTTAATTTTCGTGTCTTGTTAACTTACGCCAACCGGCGTCTGATAGCCTATTGACCGGCACTTTGAGAAGCGTTGAATTTTAAAAAAACAAGTCATTAAATAAATTTTAAGTGACCAAATATTTCAGTGGAAGTTTTATTTAAAGTAACCCTTTCGATGTGACGTCACATTTCTTCAACCCCCCTCCCTCCCCCACGTCACGCATCGTCACAAAAGTGGGACCCCCCTCCCCCCCTAGGTGCGTGACGTCATTTATGGACGGCCCCTTAGGTATAGCTTTTGAATTTTCGGAAAATTAAAGGTTTTAGGGTTTGGGTTAGGTATAGCTGTAGAATTTTAATTTTAAAGCTTTTTAAAGGACGTGCTATAACAACAGAGAAGGCCGCCATGACCGTGACGTCACAGTCGACATACTACACTTTTACCTCAAGATCTTGTCTACTCTACATTCTACAAACTACAAGATTCAACTTCTCTACCAGAAGCTATAAATATTATTAAACATCTGCACTTACCTTATTCATTCATTTTATTTATTTTAGTGAATGTTTTAATGAATTTTTTTACAAATTTTGTTTTAAACAATGAATTTTAATGTACGCGCTTTCGCCACTGTTACCCAATAAAATACAAAAATTACCGGTAACTCTAATCTCTTTGTTCTTTAACCGAAATTAAAGTAAACAACCATAATGACCGACTTAGTTTGTAGTTTAAAAAAATGTGTACCATTCTATTTACGCTGCCCTATAATTGTTTTAGGTTTGGCTTACTAGCGGGTTACACACTTTTTATACTACTCTCTTCCAAAAGAGTGTGAGGGTGGGGGGGGTTGGCTTATGGGAAAACGGGCTATAAAATGAGTATTGACTTCACTGTCCAATTGATGCAGGAGTGCATTGGTGAGGAAAAGTCTTGGATGACTTTAAGCAAGCTCAAACTGAATGATAATAAGACAGAAGCACTGCTATTCTGTAACAATAAATCACGCAGTACTTTGACTCTTCCAAATTCTATTCAGGTGGCTAGTTCTGATATACTGTTCAAACATGGACTAGAAATCTTGGTTACATTATTTCCGACAACATGTCTACCAACAACTTCATCAATCAAATCTGTCGCTCTGCCTATACTTCCATTCGTCAGATCAGTTCAATCCGTCATTACTTAACGGATAGTGCAACAAAAACTCTAGTCTGTGCTCTTGTTCTAGCTCGTATTGATTACTGCAATTCTCTTCTGTCTGGTGCGCCAAAACAATGCATTGAAAAACTACAGAGAGCTCAAAATTCAGCTGCCAGATTAGTTCTAACGGCAAAAAACATGACCATGTTACTCCGCTACTTTACTCACTTCATTGGCTACCCATACAAGCCCAAATTGATTACAAACTGGCCGTTCTGTGTCACAACTTCTTTTCTGACTCATGCCCTTCCTATCTTGCGGAACTTTTGTCGGTCTGCTCACCAAGTCGTCAGCTACGCTCTTCTGCTGACACATGCATTCTCTGTGTTCCTAAGACACGCACTAAAACTTTTGGCGAAAGGTCATTTTCTTTTTGTGTGGCCAAACAATGGAATTCTCTACCTTTATACATCTGTAGTGTTTCAACTACTAAGTCCTTCATGACTGCACTTAAGATACATCTTTTCAAAATTTATTTTCAAATTTTATGAAACAACATTACTTTTAATGATTAACGTAGCTGATGTATAACGTATTGTCATTTATGTAGTTAGTATGATATGAATGTTTATTTAATTAATATATGTGTTGTTATCTCCATGTAAAGCGCTGTGAGCCCGGCTCCCTGCTGGGATACAACGCTATATAAATTATCATTTTATTATTACAGCTATGTAAGTCTATACGATAAATTATTTTCCAGAGGGAGCGTGACAATTACATTTTTTTTACCCAACCTTAAAATGTCTAGCATTGGCATTTTATCTTTTAATTCAATGATGATTGAATTCTAGTCATGAATAAAATGTCAGCAGTATACAAATACAATAATGAAATATTCAAATTGTTTATTATTTTACAGACAGAGAGAAAAAGACTGTGACATTCCTCCCAATAAGTCAGAATTGTTCAGGTAGAAATGTAGAGATAGCACCGACCTTTGAGCTCAAGTACAGCATTCAATTCCAGCAAACTAATGAAAATGTGTAAGTTATTATCAGGGAATTATTCTATGATTATAAATACAATATAAAAACCATTCAGTTACATTATAAGCAATTAAATTTTTAATTTATTATTCAGCGCTGATGGCTATGAAAGTGGTAACTGTTTTCAATCCATAATGGCCAATATTAAATGGCTGGAATTTTGTTGATGCAAAACATTAAATGGGGAAGGAAAAATATCCATTTTAAAAATATGATGCACACACAAATGTTCAGTTCAAAAGATATTTTAATGGTTCCTAGGAAAAAAGTTAAACATTTTAAACAAAAACTGAGGAAAAAAGAAATTCAAAATGTATTTTTAGAGCAAACTAAAATGTAATAAAATGTTTTTAAAATCTGCAATTTGAGGGGAAAAAAAATTTTGACCTCTCACCCCAACATGAAAGCTGAATTGTCTTAAACCAGAAAGAGTAATTTATCAAATCAGAGTGTGGAAAATTTAAAAAAAACTGACAGCACGTGACATGCAATTGTAAGATCAATGCTGGCTTATTCAACTTCTCACCTTAAAGGGAATATTTATTAACACTTTGGTTAGGAGAGGGATGGCAGCCTCCAACATTAATTCAGTTTAATTGACTAATTTTTCGAAGTATTACATAGACGTACTAATAATAAATCACAATATGACTATTAGAAGCCAACTGCATAAATCAGCTGTAATATGAACTATTTTATGAACGCTGTTATTATTACCAATGGTTACTGCTTGATTATTTCTATTTTACCTTCTTATATTATATATTACAGATGTCCCATCAATACATAAGTTTATTGCATATCTATAGTTAAACCAATTACTAATCAAATATGCTAGTGAACTATAATATAGGTTAATATTGAAAGTGACAAACAATAAGAATGCAAACATTTTTTTTCGGTCAAGACAATGACCGAGAGCTATTTAGCATTTATTGTATATAAATAAAATACAAGGAGCACTGGCTTGACCCCACTTGGCCCTTACATTCATAAGCCTTGTTATTTCACTAGCCCCGCCTGGCCACTGGTCAATGAGATGGTCTTGTCCTGGTCATGTGACCACTCAGAGACTGATGAGGTGCGGCGCCAGCTGTCATCACATTGGCTGCAAACAGTGTTGCTGGAGAAACTTGTCATCTGGTCACACATCAATGACATCTCAACATCAGCCACCTCATTAACGCTTGTGCCTATTGACAAATACAAAGACACCTACGTGCGTCTCAAGAACTCTTATGGAAGAGAGTTAGTGAAGGTTGGAAATGTTTTTTAAAAATAATTTTTATTAAGAAAAATTTTGGGACTAGCATTTTCAAAAATATTATTGCAAAGCTTTTTTTATATGTATGTCTTTTGAAAATTAAATGCTGCATTCCTTTAAATGATAAATGTAGCTTATATGCATACAGAATGGGACTGCATAAAACTTTTAAATAAAAAAACAAATTACACAAACTATTTGTGTAAGAAGACAATAAATATCACATACTATGTTTTAATATTTATGTAAGTAATTATTCATGTTATTGTACTGATGAAGGCATTAGCCGAAACGTCTACTATTATTGGATATGAATGTTTTATTATAAATTCATTGATAATTATGTGTACCACTATTTATAAATGAAGCGCTGTGAGCCTAGTTGCATGCTGGGGCACCGTGCTATTTAAATAAAATTATTATGATTATGGTTATTTTTTTCTGTTTTTGTTTTTCAAAACAACTTAACGTATATGTTTGTGCATTTTCTGAACATGTGAAATTTCTTTTCCAATATTTCTGTTCAGAACTGGACAGAACGAACTGACCCAAAGAAATTTGTGTATGAGGATGTGGCAATAGCAGCCTATCTATTGGTGAGGATATTTGTTTGCATGTATCTTGAGATACTTCAACACTGCTGGCTGGGCCATGAGAATTTTACTTTTTTTCTCAAAGATTGCTAAAAAAGAAAACACAGCTCATTTTAGAAACACATCACAGACAGAAATTGCTGTATAATTTAAACCACTAAATATACAAATTAATTCTCAAGTTAAAGATGAAAAGGTTATTATATTTAGCAGATATAAATTTCAAGTTGCAGTGTTAATTATTATTTTCTTCTCAATTCGTTTAATTTCAATGCAGATCCTTTGGGAAGAGGACAGGAAGAAGAAAGGTCTAAGCAAGAAGCAAAGTTTTGTTGATCTTGGGTGTGGCAATGGCCTTCTGGTCTACATTCTCACCAAAGAAGGGGTAAGTTATCAGATGTGGCAATGGTCTTCTGGTCTACATTCTCACCCAAGAAGGGGTAAGTGAGATCTGATGTATTTCAAACAAGCATTTTTTTGTATTCCAACTACTAAAGCCTTCCAGATTGCACTAAAAACACAGCTCTTCAAACTTTACTTTAGGGGGCTGCGGTGGTCGAGTGGCAAGCGCGCTCGACTGTCGTTCTGATGGTCATGAGTTCGAATCGATGGGAAGCCATGGACTTGTTCCCGGGGCCTAGGGTGTCCCCGAGTTCCACCCAGCTCCAAATGGGTGAAAAGCGGCGGGGTAATGCGTGGAACCCTTAGCCGTGGCGTGTGAACGCTGCATCACTTGCCAAAAACAACTGCTGCCTTGCAGATGGTCTTGGCTGACCAAAGGCTATGGAAGCAAATCCAGAAAATACAGCAGGCTGAAGTCGGAGACCACGGGCCAATTGGCGCAAAACTCGTGGCACGGAAAACTCAATATTCAATATTGAGAATGAAGTAGAAGAAGAAACTTTGCTTTCAGAATTAATTAAACAGCAATCAGACTTTTCTTTACATGATAAACATAGCTCATGTTAGCCGTAATGTTATTATCTCTTGTTGTTGGGATATAATTTTTTTACATTTTTAGCGCATTTTCGAGATGTCGAAATCGCTATTGCACCCGTTTTGTCCGTCCGTCCGTCTGTCATCACCCTGATCACAGGATCCATAAGTCCTAGACCCATGATGTATATATGTTTTTTGTATGTCCTGACCTGCCATTGGTGCATCAACACTCAGTTACTCGATCCGTTAAAAAAACCCGTTAAAACTACCAAAAAACTTTGCGAATCGAGAGTTAACACTGGCACAAGGAACGGCCGCCATTGCCGGAAGTCGAATAGAGCATTTTTCAAGCATTCAAGAGTGGTGCGAAGGCGTGCAAAAGAATTAGTTGTTTTTTTTAGTTGACGTCATTAGAATATGTGTAAAGGTTTAGAGACTTTTACGTCATCATTTGTGGTGACTTGTAGTTAGATTAAAGAGAAAATAAAAAATTTTAAAATGTAAAGAAATGACTTTTAAATTTAAAAATGTCAGGTATATTCATTACACAAGAAAATTCATAAAAATATGTCTAAAATCTAAACACAATTACTGATAACTACATAATGCTGATATCTAACATAAGTACTGATACATAATACGAAAATGCGCTAACACGTCCTGAGTTCCAAAAGGGACCAGGCTTAACATGATTTTTTTATAATAATAAATAGATAATTTATATAGCGCTGTATCCTTTTAAGGAACTGGGCTCACAGCGCTTTACATGGAGGCAGTAACATACATATAAATGTGCTGCCAACCCTCCTGGAGACGTCCCACTCGTCCCATATCCCTTCTGTGCCTGAACTTTCCGTGCCATCTGCGCACACGTAGGCAAAACCAGTCCCAGAAACCCTTGGATGACTAGAGTGGTCCTCGTCGGCTTGACGGACAAACACTTTAACATACAGTACATAAAAGAAAAAGCTACGTTAATCATAAAAAGAAATGGTGCTTCATTAATTTTATTTTAAAATAAATGTTTGAAAAGGTGTGTCTTAAGTGCAGTCTTGAAGAACTTGGTTGTTTGAATACTACTGATTTGTAAGGGTAGAGAATTCCATTGTTTGGTGGGGCACTACTGCATTTATTAAGTTATCAAATTGTTATTATTGTTTTCTATTGTTACTACTAACATTGTTTACTATTATGATACCTGTTGTAAAGTTAACAGTCTCGTCAATGCCACTTTTGTAATTTTAATGCTGATTAATACCATGCATAAACTTTTCTTTAAAACCTTCATTTATTATAGCACAGGGGACTGGGCATTGACCTTAGGAAAAGGAACATATGGGACACATTTGGACCTGACATCAATCTGAGGGTAAGAAAATATGGGACACACTGGGACCTGACATTAATCTCAGGGTAAGAACATATGGGACACACTGGGACCTGACATTAATCTCAGGGTAAGCTGCAGAAATATAAAAGTCTAAAACCTGATGTCCTTGGTGTAAATCTGTAAATTCTGATATCTTGAAGCATATAAACAATTCTGAGGCATAACCAGATCCTGAAAGCCTTAAATAATTGCTACTGAAATCACTTTATTGAGATTAAAGTACATCAGCTCCCAACTTTGTTCAAATCATAACTTTTAGAAATTCCTGTTGAATTTGTTTTCTGTATTGCTTACTGTTAATATTTTCAGATTATGGCACCGTGTAACTTAAATGTAAATAATTTCAAATTGTATTTCTCCAAAGCTGAAAAGACCTAACAATTAGTAAAAGTAAAGTCAAGCTCCCTTTTAGAATTTGTTGGCCTTTCTGTCTGTCTCATGACACCTCTACTTACCTTATAAAACCTACCGGACACCTCTACTGAGCTTATAAAACCTACCTAATGACACCTCTAATGAAAACCTGACACCTCTACTTATCTTATAAAACCTATATCATGACACCTCTACTTACCTTATAAAACCTACCTAATGACACCTGTACTGACCTACTTGATGTTTGCAGGTGGAGATCATCAGCCCGTCGGCTGATCATTTGTATCCGGACTACGACTGGATCATCGGCAATCACAGTGATGAGTTAACTCCCTGGATCCCTGTCATTGCAGCCAGGTAGTTCTTTCTAGATCTAGTATCTCTGCACCAATGTTTGGTTAAACCTATCTACAATTACTGCCCTGTTTCTGTTTCTAGATCCCCTATTTCTGCACCAATGTATGGTTAAATCTATAAACAATTACTGCCCTGTTTCTGTTTCTAGATCCTCTTATGATTGCTGTTTCTTTGTCCTGCCCTGCTGCCACCATGACTTTGTCGGCAAGTTTGGTGTCAGTGAGAAAGGCAAGAGTCGCTACGAGTCCTACTTGGACTATGTCAAGGAGATCGTCTCCTGCTGTGGCTTCGTCCCCGAGTCTGACACTTTGAGAATACCTTCCACAAAAAGGGTGAGGCACGGTTCTGATCCATTTCTTTAATAATTATTTTGTTTAACACTTCATGAAAATTGTATTAGTTTTTTGACATTGGTGTTACATAATTTTAACTCTTAAAGTCGCAGAAGATTTGCAATAAACTTCCGCCTCAGTCCCGTAAGGATTTCCCGTATTACGATCAACCGGTTATGAAATTAAAAAATTTGCGTAAAATCCATTTATAATATTATTGTCATACTGACTTCATTTTTAGGCTAAGAATGGTTATTTTACACATCCAAAAGACCGCACTGAGTTTAAAACAATATTTACATGTTGTTTAGTACTATTATTTTAGTAATAAAGTATAGCGTATCTTCGAAAAAAAAAACGGTAAAACTACCAAAAAACATTGCAAATCGAGTGATAACACTAGCGCAGGCAACGGCCGCCATTGCCGGAAGTCGAATACATCATTTTTCAAGCATTGAAGAGTTTTTACTTTCCGAAATCTCATTTCTAACGAGAGTGGTATCTAGGGACGCATTACGACGCTTTACGGATAGTGGGAAGAGACGCATTACGACGCTTTGCGACTTTAAGAGTTAATAAAATATACAAGTTCTGAGAGCCACTGGCAAACATTTACTGGTTTGTTTGTTTTTTTGTGTGGAAAAAAACAACCTTAAGAGTTTTCATGGTACACAACAATAGAGGCTCATGTTAGTTAATTAAAAAAAACAACCTTAAGAGTTTTCATGGTGCACAACAATAGAGGCTCATGTTAGTTAATTTAAAAAAATAACAATATTTTCTCTGTAAAGTCCAGGTTTGTGTTTATTCTTGTTAACATTCAGATTGAGCCTAATTCCATTTTAGTTGTTGAAATTAAAACTGATGACAGCTAAGAACCACTGATTAAAAACTTACAATGGTGTGTGACAAAAGTCAATACACCATGGTTTACCTGTTGAAATAAAATAGGTTCACAATTCCAAATACCTAAGACTGTAAACATGATCAATGATCTATTTTTGACTGAATCGTCATTTACATGAAAGTGGTTCCAGGGGGTGGGGGATAGACATTAAAATTTTAAAAAAATTATTAGATTATTGAGTTTTCTAACAGATTGTTTTCTAACATATACTTGTCTCTTATGTTTCTCATTTAAAATCTATATTACAGATTTTTAAAAATGTTTTAAAGAGAACCGGTAAATCTACACTTTTGAGAAAATTAAATTACCACAGTCAATTTATGCTTCTTTAAACCCTAGTTATGTGAAGTTCTGACAATGTTACCTAAACATATAATTAGATATTACTCTAAAGGATAGCCCAACCGCAAGACTTCAGAATGGTCATCAAAACCAGCTAAAAATAAACCTTGAAGTTAAACCGTAGTTTCTCACCGAATTTTAAACTTTCTGATTGTTTGAGACAATGACCCCCTGACCTTTGCCTTGACTGCCAAGCTCATTTGTAAAACAAATTGAAATTAGCCCTAGCCAGCAGCATGTCTTCTGATAAAACAATTCTGCTTCTGCTGTAAAGCTAAAACCATAATGCTATGTTTAGATTAACTTAATATGACAAATTTTAATCCACGTATTTGAAATCGGGCCAGTAAGTCAGATATGTAGTTTGAACCCAAATTTTTGGACTTAAGTATAATATTGTTGGTAAGATATTTTAATCATTTTAATAGATTATTTCAATTTTTTAATTGTAGATTATTTTTTTAAAAAATGAATGAAACAATATTTCTTTTTAATGATTAATGTAGCTGATGTATAACGTATTGTTATTTATGTGGTTGTTATGATATGAATGTTTATTTAATTAATATATATGTATTTCGTTATATCCATGTAAAGCGCTGTGAGACCGTCTCCTTTCTGGGGTACAGCGCAATATAAATTATCAATTTATTATTATTATTATTATTTTATATAAAAGCATCAGTTTAGTAGCGCCACGCTGCATGTGTCCAGTCAGTAAGCATACACTGGGCTTATTCTCTGGAAGTTGTTAGGCCATGCCATTTTTTATATTTATCATTCAGGAAAATTTTATTAAATTTTGTTATATTGCTACCCTAAAAAATTGGTCAAATTTTCTGGTGACCCCACATTTAAGTGATTTGAGGAACATTAAATTAATAAGGAGTAAAAAAATACCCTCTCTAACAACTTTTTACCGATGTCATTCAAAGTTTCATCATGATGTTGTGAAAGAAAACATTTTTATCACATTTACATCAAGTGTCAACGTTTCAGGAAAATTTTTCATTATTTCGCAATAAGTTTAAAGTAGAACATATAATAAAAACTCTAATGAGTTTTTAAAAGCAATTTCCAACAAAGAAAGTCCAATTTTTTTTTTATTCAAGGGAAATCATTCTAGAGTCACATCAAGAATGTGTCAATATAATGCTAACAGCACAACAGTCTAACATTAGCATTGACATAGCGGGAAAACCCCATTAACTATCATTCTAGATTACATTAAAAGTCATTTCAAATCATTAATTAGGAAAATTAAACAAACCATTAGCTATCTACAAATTGCTGATAAAATTACGTGAGTCAAAACGAAAGAGATTTTTCAAAAATACCTTCGCCAGCATTGTTCTAAATATTATTAGCTATCGTTTGGCATCAGTTTCAACCCTATAGATGTTATGGTTGGCCAGAAATTGACCAAATACTGATATTTCTTCTGTTTCTTTTTAATTTTCCAGGAAATTCAGTAAACTTTTATGTAATTTTTTTTGGCCCTTACACATCTTTGGTTCCTTCTTCAACATATTTTCAAAAGACCCAAATCCGCTATCTGGTATGGTTTAGGAATAGTTGCTTGTGCAAGCTCGAAAAGGCAATCCCTATTATTTGTTGTTCTTGTTGGCCTGTAATTTTTGTTATGTTGCTAAATATAAAATATGAATATATTTAGATCTATAAATGTTGTTCGTCCGTCTTAGTCGACGAGGACCACTCTCATCATATTTGTGCTTGGCCTGTGCTAGGCTGACCGATGATGATGGGAGTGACTTGCGTTGTGACTTTTTTTAAAGTGAGGAAGATTCACGCAACATGTCGACCTCACTTTCTCGCCCAAAGCCATCTGATCCAGCAGCAAGACGTTGTCGAGTCGAGACAGCTGGGGATGGGGTTGGGTGCAGTGGATGACCAGGACGTCCTACGTGTCTCGTCATGCTCTCAGCACTCCACAATGATTTGCTGTGTATCGCCTCTTGCCCGTTGACCGATAGAAGATCCAGCGCACAGGCAGCCAAAACCAGTCTTCACATGCTGGGTAGACAAATCCCACTTCCCCGAGGTTTGTATCCGTATGGTTACCCTCACCTGGATTAGCTGGCCAGTCGAGACCGTTTGCCGGCGTGTGGCCGCTATGCAGCTACTTGGAGCCACGGGTGGGGACCAAAGGTGGTGAACTTCCCCAAGACGAGTACGATTGCTCCCCATCCAGAAGTGCTAACCCTCCCATGGAGACCCCATATCTATATATTATATTAATATATGAAAAACAAATTTTTTTGCCTTATATGGACTTAAAATCGTGAAATGAGAATTTTTTTTTTTACAATAATTGCCTAAGGAAAAAACTACACAACTAAGGTTTATTTTTATGATTGTGTGTTTTAGTAGTATTTTAGGGATAACTTTATAGAGTAACTGAATGTGATGCTTCTTTTATCCAGATTTGTTTTATAGGCAGAGAGAGATCCTACAAGAAAGAACAGGAGGCGTCCATGGACACGGACAGACAGGCCTACATAGACAGGAGAACAGCACACAGCCACAGTCTGATCTCACATAGACAGAAGTACCCCTACGTCCGCGTCAAGAATACACTCTCCTGTGAGGCTCAAAGGCCAGAAACTCCTCCCAACACTAACCTGACGGATGCATCATCCAGGAGTGATCTCTCTTTGTGTGATGGTCATGAAAAACAAGAGCCAGTAAGCAAAAGGAGTTTTGCAGAAAGGGAAGCTACTCTGGATGGATCTGAACAACTTCCTGAAGCCATGCTTATTGATTCGCTGACAAATTTTAATAGCAACTCTGAGCTGCAATCTTCTTTGTTTGACAAGAGAAAATGTGATGAGTTTGAAACAGTTGCTACGTCGCAACAAAAAACCTGTGACGTCAAATGTGTTAAGAGATTACGATCTGGCGATGAACTGTGTTTGGGAAATGGCACAGGTCGCGACCAATCAGAGCTGAAGAACCAGGTCATGAGGTCAGCCTGTGAGAGCAGCCCCCACCTGCCGGCCGATGACAGCACCAAAGAGAGGTCCACCACCGCCAAGCAGTGGGCCTCCGAGTTCCAGCCCAGGATGGAGCAAAAGATCAGAAACTGCCAGGCCGTGCCGGAGCACATCAAGCAGCAGATTGTCAGCTCTGTCTTCAAGATGGTGCTTAACGCTGTCGACGCCGTGCGCGTGCCGCTGGAAACTGGGAGGACCTGGAGGAAGGGAGGTTAGTCAGGATAAGTTTCTTAAACTCTGAATGTAATACTTTGTGGCGGCCAGATCACCAAGTCTCTATTTGTGCTTGACTCACATGCTGAGGTGCATGGGATCAAGCCCATGTAAAGCCACAATTAAAATGTTGATGAATGACTATTGCTAAAAAGTCCTCCGCTGATCTGGAGAGGAGATGGGCGCCACCAGGTCAACCATGCCCCGAGAAAATTCTAATGGAAACATTGGAACCCCCTACGACCACGAGGTTATGGGGGACACACACAAAAAATTTAAAAAAAAAACTTTTTGTGGATTTGAATAAGATGTATTGACTTTTTTTTGTGTAGGAAACATAGGTATTTCTTTATATCATTATTATAAAAAATTATTTATGGGTCAATGTATTTATACAAAATTATTTTAAAAATGTGTTGACTATGTGTATGAAATATACAGGTATTTCTTTAACTCTTAATGTACCAAAGCGCGGTAATCCGCGGTTTACCGTTTAGTACCAAAGAGCGGTAATGCGCGACTCGATAGAAAGCGGTAATGCGCGACTCGATAGAACTCTCTTTAGAAACGAAATTACAGAAAATAAAAACTATTCAGTGCTGGATGAACGATGTTTTTGACTTCCGGCAATGGCGGCTGTTTACCTCGCTAGTGTTATCGCTCAATACTCAATGTTTTTTGGAAGTTTTTACGGTTTTTTTTCAAAGATGCGATTTTGCTATACTTTATTACAAAAATAATAGTACTAAACTTCAGGTAAAAATACTTTTAAACTCAAAACGGTCTTTCGGATACATAAAATAACCATTCTTATTCTAAAAAATGACATCAGTATGACCATAATAATAAAAATGGATTTTACGCAATTTTTTTAATTTCATAACCGGTTGATCGCAATTCAGGAAATTCTTACGGTACTGAGGCGGAAGTTTTCCAAAAACCTTATGGCACATTAAGAGTTAATAAGCAAATTTATGAGTCATTGTATTAAAAAAAAAAAAAATTTAAATATTGCCCAGGATCTGTGCCACTTGCAATCGTTGCTGAACTGTTTGACAAGCAGACCCTCCAGGCCCTCAAGTCTGAGTGCGGGGGCCTACAGACCCTCTTACGCAACCACAGTCACATATTTCAAGGTAAATGCTACACCTGTAGTTTGGTAAAGCAGGTGCTGAGGTTTGGGTTTCACATCAACCTTGACCTTGTGGTGGGTCGCAATAAAAGGCAGGTGCCAAAGTACATCCAGAAATGACCAGCGGCTGTTGATATAGTGGGTGTTTGGCCTTTTAGATGTTTGGTTCGATAAATAATAGACATGAATATTGCAACGAATATTACTTTGATAAAACTGTTGTAGCAGTTCTGATTATACTTTATCTCAGCAAAGTTTCATTATTTAATAATAAGGACCACCCGGAAATCGCTCTAAACATTCACCCCGGCCGGATATCGGGTTTTTCAGAACTATTCGCCTTGGAAAATAGTGCCCACGCAAATAGCCAGATATCTAAAAATAACTAAAAAAATACAATTTTGGAATTCGATAAATATCAAGATAAGTATACTTAGAAATTGTTAAAAATATAACAAATATAACCTAATTATAGAAATTAATGATTTTAAATTATAAAGATGTAAAGTTAATAAACTAATTTTCTACGACAATTTTGTGTTTACTTCTAGCGACTAGCGCCACGCAGCCATATTTACTAAAGTTGATGATTTAGGATTGAAGTCTTGGCTGTGCTTTATTTCTAAACTAACAATCCTAGTACTCGGTTCTTACTTCGGATTTTGTTCCTGGTAGAAAATGTCTGCCCAGTTGGTCCCTATTTAATATCATCAAAGTTTTTTCAAGTCAATTATCTTAGCTTATGTGTGGTTTTGAGATGTAAAGTGTAGCACAGAAAAATATGGATGTTGTACAACCTTACACACAATTTTTATTTTATTTTGCATATGATCCAATGAACCTTAGGGAGAGCATTGGTCAGGGACTTGGGTGGGGGAGGGTGTGGAACAATGCTATATGGCAGATGGGGTGAAGCAGTTTTGAGTTACCTTGCAGCAAATTTCAATAGTGAAAAAATTAGAATTTCTGCGCCTTTGTCAGAAAAGTTAGTAGCGACTTCATTTCTTATTCTACCTGGGACTCATTCACAGCTTTCGTTAAAATTCAATTAAGAAAACAAGTTTAAAAATCCAGAATGTATCTCCCGTCTCCCATCTCTCACACACAGCAAACAGACTTTAACAACATCATTCAACTGATTTGCCTCACGCTAATACAGGAAAAATGTCAAAAACTCCCTTAAAAAAATAAAAATAATTGACATTGGAGACTAGCCTTCAAGCCGAACCGAGACTTTGATATTGCTCGCCGACAACTTACTAAAGAGACTTTGATGTCATGAACAAGTCCGGGGTGATTTTTAAACTAAAATTAATGTTTAAAAAAATGATTTACGAACTGAACAGATGACGTATATATGTTCCAAGCATGACAGTTTCTAGCAAATTATGAAATTTGTAAATAAAAATTGCATACTTTTCCTAGGTATTTTATCAAGCATCAGTGGCAGCAAAAATGGTGAGGGTAGGCCTGTTACATATTTTGCCGCACAACAATTTGGCATTATATAGAACGCCAAGGGAATGTATGAAGTAGCTATCATTTCATACTTTGAGTACACCACCAGGAATTCTATACATTGCCAAGGCATGGCATTCTGAATGCCTGAATTTTACACATTGCCGGTAGCATATACACCATAAACTTCTGTGAATATGCTTATTTGTCGGAATTGAAGTTACGGTTAACAGTTAAGATTAAACAGCAACCGAGTCATGCTATTAGGATAAACTAGTCTCCTATCACAGTAACATTGGTAAAGGGTCTAGTATGTTACAAGGTGTGGGCCTCCCAATCTACTTTTATATCTACTTGACTAAAAAAATAATAAGGTAACACTTCCAACTGAGTATTGTTTGTAATCAATACAATGGAAGTTGTGTTGGGGTTGACAGTGTGCTGAAAGGAGGGTTTTGAAATAACAACTCTGTTTGCCCTGGACACCTGGAGGAGGATTTTTTTAGATGACACTGGAGTCAGATGGCTTTCACGGCACTTTGCTTTACAGGCATAGTTGAGAAACATACAAGTATTGACTGAATACTATGAAGAGCAGGCACGTTTGTATTATGATCAATAGTCAATAAATATTGTTTAAAGAAGCTCAGAGACCAACAGTTTCAAACTGTTCTTAGTCTTAGTGTCTTTGATGCAAGTTGGAGAACTTGCCAGATTAATCAAAGCTGTTACAAAGGAATAATCTAAGAGGCCAGCACTTTGGTGAAAATGTTAATTGTTCTGCAGAGGTTGTTAAAATGTTTTCAAGCTGAAAGGATGAAAACATGAGTCCCATCCTCAAATTCGTTGAATGTCTGAGTTGGCACGTGGACTCTCGTTTTCTTGAAAGCGACTTGATGCTATGGCGAATATTTGAGTTGTAAGCATTAGTCGACTCATCAAATTTTAATTTTGGACAAGCAGAACTTGGTGCACTAGTTTCTAAATAAAAAGAATTCTTTATAAGCTATGAAGAGATGTTGCCAAAACTGAAGCATCAGTATCATAATTTAAGATTTTTGCTTGCAGAAAAAAATTTAATGTGTCATGATTGAGGAACAATTCAGCGACATTGCCATCCTGTTGGATATTTGTGCTTCATTTCTAGTATCCAGCACTGATTGCAAATGTGGATTTAGACTAATGAATTCTATTAAAAAAAATCTAGAAATAGGTTTAGAAGAGTTACATTTAGACTTGTTCATGAGGATTAAATCTTGTAAGAATGATGGACATCAGATCAACCTTGACAAAGTCTATACAAGATGGATCTTGTTGAAAGACGCGTCAGAGTGCTCCGTGAATAGATTAGCGGCATATGAGTATGTTTGCATTAGGCTGCTTTATACACGATAAATACTGTTGAACAGAGTTGTACATTTATAATTCTTGTTTATTTAAATTAAATTATAATCTACTAGATTATTTTGATTTTAAAAAATTTGTCACATAAAGTATATCAGTCCAATTGGTGCATGTATTTTTGTGAGATGTCAAAAAATGGTACACTGTTACACTTTGCACGCGAGTTTTTTATTTAGCACAACAACCGGCAAACTTAAGAGGGAACATTGGTGTGGAAGAGTAAGGGCACGGGGGGGGGGGGGGGAGAGGGGCAGGGCAGAGGGCGTAGTTCTCAGTGGCTAGAGGTAGAAGTTTACAGGTTAATACTATTACATGTGGGAATTCTAAATGATATATTATTCTTTTAAAATGCAACAGTAACGAGTGGAAGAGTCCAGCTCAGAGACTTCACGCAGGCTGATCCCTGGATCGGAAGAAATCCCAACAAGGCCAAGGCCAAGCAAGGGAAACAACAGAGGGACACAAGAAAGACAACCCTCTGCTGGTTTCACGTCCACCACCCTGAAGGCTGCCCCAGGCCAAGTGACGAGTGCCAGTTTGCTCACGGAACTTCAGAACTTCAGACGAAGTAGACATCCGCTGAGAACAGCTGATCGTTGTCCTCGGTGTTGATGATTTGTGGTCAAGTCGACGTTTAGCCCAGACAATGTTTTATGACATCAAATAAAGTTTTAAAAAAGTGAAATTGGGTTGTTCTTTTTGTGTGGACGGAGTGTGATTCTCGATCTTGTTAATCAATCGTATAATGAAAAACTATCAGTCAAGTCTTGTGGTGACGACCTGCTAAGTCAGTAGCATCTCCCTCTGTGTGGTTAACAGCTGTAAAGGACTCCTAGAAATAAAGTTTTATCTGATCCATGCCTGCACAAAATGATTGTATATGTATATCAACAATGCTGAGTGATGTCTTATAGGGGATAGCTTTGGTGGTGTAAAACAGTGTGGTCCGAAATCTGGCCCGCGGGCCAAAGACGGCCCATCCTAAAATTTTAACTGGCCTATCACCTCCTCTATAATTAATGAACTCGTGAAATTTTCTAAAACCACGACAATTGATGGCAAACTCATTTATTTAACATTGTAGATTTTGATTTTAAAAAGTCTATGACTATATGTGTGTTATGTCTTTGAAATTTCATGATGTTGAATCACAAAATTGAATATGGAGCAGCGTTTATTTTTGCCAACTTGGAAAAGATATAGAATGTGGCTTGTGCTGTACTTACAATTTTAAGACAGTTTTTGCAATCAATTTCTTATTCAACATTTTTGCTGTAAATATATATCAACACATAATATTTTATTGTTAAGTATTTAGCAAAAATAAACATAATTACTCTACAAATTTTCATTATTATCCAATTTTGGTCATTTTTAATGATGGAATAAGATATTTATAAAGTATAGAAAATCACGATGTCATTCATACTAATAACAAAAAGAAAAAAAACAATCATATAATGATAAAGCATGTCCATTAAGTATGTCACGCTATTTTTGACCATTTTTAAATCCCCTC
>MUZC01001533.1:28758-51070 GCA_002072015.1 Radix auricularia
TATCCGGCATCCTTCCGTCTCGCGAGACGATGGTGCATCACCGTTGGGTTGGGTTGCATTTCCTCGAGTGACTGTGCAGTCCTATCCTTGAGTGACAGTCTTTGCCACAGTTTTTACACACGAGTTCTGTGCTTCCAAATGTTTTGGCCTTTCTCCTAGCTCTTCTGTCTGCAGCCTCCTCCATTCTTCGCTCCTCGGCTACTATGACGCCCTCTTTGACAACTGTGCGCCACGTAGATCGGTCTTCTGCCTTACACTCCCAGTCACTTGTATGTATTTTGGCTGCTTTCATGTCCCTTTGACAGACATCTTTAAATCGCAAGCGTGGGCGACCTGTTTTCCTCTTTCCTGAAGCAAGTTCACCATATAGGAGGTCCTTCGGGATGCGGCCGGGGCTCATTCTTTTGACATGTCCTAGCCACCTCAGGCGTCTTTCACTAAGAATTGAGAACATGCTTTGGGTATTGGCACGCGTTAGTACCTCACTATTAGGCACTTTTTCTTGCCATTTAATACCAAGGATGCGGCGCAAGCATCTCAAATGGAAGCTGTTAAGCTTACGCTCTTGTGATGTATAAGTGGTCCATGTCTCGCTCCCATATAGTAGTGTACTGATGACACAGGCTCGATAGACGCACAGTTTGGTTTTCTCCGTTAGCTTGGTGTTTTGCCAGACCCGCTTATTTAGTTTAGCCATTGTTGCGGCTGCCTTGCCAATTCTGCTGTTTATTTCTTCTTCAATGGACAGTGTATTGGAGACCTTGGATCCCAAGTAGGTGAAGCTGTCCACAACCTCCAAGTTTTCATTATCGATATTTATGGTAGGAGGAGGTCGAGTGTCTTGGGCCATGATGTTTGTCTTTTTCAAGCTGATTTGCAGACCAAATTCTTTGCAGGCATTGGAGAAGCTTGACACGAGTTGTTGCAAACCAGATTCTGTATGTGCTGTTAGTGCCGCATCATCCGCAAATAGTAGCTCTCGAATTAGGACATCCGTCGTTTTGGTCTTGGCTCGGAGGCGGGCAGTGTTGAAAAGTCCTCCATCAGCTCTGGTATGTAACCAGATTCCCTCACTGCTATCCTTGAATGCGTATCGAAGAAGTACAGAGAAGAATATTGCGAAGAGTGTTGGTGCGAGTACACAACCTTGTTTAACTCCGCTGCTGACAGGGAAGGCCTCTGACTTAGCTCCATCGAACTGTACTGTGCCAAGCATATTTTCATGGAACTGTCTGATGATGGCAAGTAGGTGAGGGGGACATCCAATTTTTGCCAGTATTTGGAATAGCCCGTTGCGACTGACTAAGTCGAAGGCTTTTGTAAGGTCCACAAATGCAATGTATAGTGGCATCTGCTGCTCTCTGCATTTTTCCTGGAGCTGTCGTATGGAGAACACCATGTCTATGGTAGACCGACCGGACCGGAAACCACACTGAGATTCTGGATAGACGCGGGATGCTAGGCTTTGTAAACGTTTTAGTATAACGCGGGCAAAGGTCTTTCCTACAATACTAAGGAGTGAAATGCCGCGATAATTATTGCAATCACTCCTATCACCTTTGTTTTTATATAGTGTCACTATATTTGCATCCTTTAGGTCTTGGGGGATGTAGCCCTGTTCCCAGCAGAGGGACAGAATCTCGTGCAATGGTTGGAGTAAAGCTGTCTTGCCACTCTTTAGAACCTCTGGTGGTATTCCATCATTCCCAGGCGCTTTTCCACAAGCTAGACTGTCAATTGCTTTGCTCAGCTCTTCCTGTGTGGGCACGACATCAAGTTCTTCCATGAGTGGCATATCTGGGATGTCATCTAGAGCGGTGCTGGAGACTGTGGTAACTGTTGAATACAATTCCAGATAATGCTCAACCCACCGTTTTAGCTGTGCTGCCTGGTCTTGAATAATTTCTCCATTTTTGGACTTTAGGGGAGCAGCTTTTGACGTCAAGGGGCCCGTTGCCTTTTTGATGTTTTCGTACATGACTTTTGCATTGCCCATGTCTGCAGCTGATTGTATACTGGAACAGAGCTTAAGCCAGTAGGTATTGACACATTTACGTGCAACCTTTTGGGCAAGTGACTTAGCTGTTTTTAAAGCATGCAAATTGTCAGGTGTAGGCTTTTCCTTGTAAGCCATAAGAGCTTTCCTTTTTGCTTCAGTGACGGGTTTCATCTCGTCCCAATGTTCATCAAACCAGTCCGTGTTTTTGTGAGATTTTTTGCCAAAGGCTTGTATTGCGGATGTATAGATTGTGTCTCTCAGTTGCGTCCATTTGGAGTCAATGGTGACGCATGGGGACATCTTTGAGAGACTTTCCTTCACCTTGTCTTTGAACAGCTGCGCTATCGCAGGGTCTTTCATGCAGGAGGTATTGATGCGTGGACTTCCCTTTTTCTTTGTGTGGTACGAGTTTTTCCTCATTATTCGTACTTTGCTGGCGACAAGGGAATGATCCGTGTCACAGTCGGCACTGTGATAGCTGCGAGTGAGTAGGACGCTAGCTAGTTGTGCACGCCTGGTGATAATGAGGTCCAGCTGGTGCCATTGGTGGGATCGAGGGTGTCTCCAAGATACTTGATGTATATCCTTGCACTTGAAGAAAGTGTTGGTCACACACAAGCCTCGTGAGCAGCACAATTCCAGAAGCCTTTGTCCATTTTCATTTAACTTTCCTCTTCCAAATAGTCCAAGGCAGGTGGGCCAGGCTTCGTGGTCGCTCCCCACTCTAGCATTGAAATCTCCTAGGAGATAGATTGCCTCGTCTTTGTGGATGCCGGCTATTGCCTGGTCTAACGCTCCATAGAACTGGTCCTTCTCTTCCGGAGTTGAATAGAGTGTTGGGGCATACACACTAAGAATGTTTGCTGGGCCCGCAGTTGTTCTGAGTCTTAGAGTGAGGATCCTCTCCGTGCCTGATGACGGTGGTTCAATGGATGGTAGAAGAGTGTTTTTAACAGCGAAACCCACACCATGCTGTCTAGGTTCGTCTTTCGGTCTGCCTTGCCAGAAGAAGGTGTAATTGGCCTCTTTGAGTGAACCGTTGTCTGGGAGCCTGGTCTCCTGAAGGCATGCTATGTCAATCTTTAGCCTTTTAAGTTCTCTATCGATTATTCCTGTCTTCCGTGTGTCGTTTATGGACTGCAGATCATCAGTGATGCCGGGACACATAGTCCTCACGTTCCAGCTAGCGATTCGAAGAGCTGGGGTCTTCTTTTTCTTTTTTGTATTTCTTGGTGCAGGGCTTAGTGGCCCACTTGTTGAGTGGTACTCTAATCTCCACGCACCCAGTGGAGAAGGCAGGCCATGACGGGATAGCACCTATTTGACTGGGGGCTGCCCAGTTTGAGGTGGGCGGTAGCTATCCAGTGAGACATTGGTAGTCTCTCCCACCGTCGGAAGCAGCCCCTGGCGCCTAGCTCTACGTCAATTGAGCTTTGGCTTATAACCGGTAACTGCTGCTTCCCGTGTTTTGTCGACACCTTGCGGCGACGCTGGAGTGTCCTCTCCAGAGGTGATGCAAGCCTGGGCGGGTATTATGGAGAATTAGCTGCTGCCCATACAGCATATCCCCCCTCTCCACGTCAATGGTGTAACCAAGGGAACGACTTGCGTCGATGCAGCTTGGCTGCCATTGTCGTCGCAGGAGCTGCCGGTATGTACATAAGTCTTATGTATAGACCGCATGTAGGTGCTCCAATTCCTGATTTTCTTTCAGGGTTTACTCCCTTAGCCTTTCCCGCAAGGCAGGTATAGCCGCAAGGCAGCGGAGGATTTGTATTCGGAGTTTCCTTCTCCTAGATGAACTACCAGCCAAGGTTTAACGAGCATCATCTACCCGTAGGGGTGCCAGAACCGGGGTTTGAACCCGTGACCGATTTTTATTTTTATTTTAATGTTAAGTACGCTACGCCGTCGATATTTTGCGAGAAAGAATTTTAAACTTCTCACTCATGGGGGGCCGGGGGCCCAAATGTTGTTTTTTCTTATATTAGAAACAAACCCATCACTAATTCTCCAATTTACCGTGTCGGTTAAAACATGAAACGTTTGGAAATTATTGAGCAGACTCTACTGGCAATAATGGCTTCCTTTTTCATGGGGTGCCGGGGGTCCAAATGTACTTTTTTTTCTTAAATGAGCTTTATTAACAAAATTCAGACAACGAAATATTGTGAAATTTAGTTCACGTATACGACATTAAATGATGAAATTTCTTAAGTAGATCTCGTTTAAATTTCCCGCTCATGTGGGGCTGGGGGCCCAAAAACGTATCTTACTTAGATGGGCTATATAAAAATGGAAAATTACTATTTCTCCTATTTCTGATTAGGTGTAAGCATGAAATTTGAGGAAATTGTTGAGTACACGCCTGCAGTTGTAACAGGTGAAAAAATATTTAAATTATCACTTACTGGGAGCCGGGGGCCCAAATATAGTTTTTTTTTACTACTACACGCTATATAAATACTGAAAATCACCCATTCTACTTTTCTCATGTAGGTAGAAGAATGAAACTTTGGGAAGTTATTAAGTACACTCTCCTAACGCTAATTTGCGAAAAAGAATTGTGTTAGCTTCTACATAAAACCTTATTTAAAACCCGTGAGAAGCCGGGTACTTGCCTCTAGTTGTTAAATAGATCTATGCCTAATTGTTTTTATTCCCTGTTTTTTTTTGGTGTCTTTTGTTTTTGCTTTAAATAACACATTTATTTACAATTCAATTAATCGCGCTCGACTGGCGTACGGATGGTTACGAGTTCGAATCCATGCGAAGGCAAGGATTTGTTCCTGTGGCCTAAGGAGTCCCCGAGTCACCCAGCTGCGAATGGGTACCTAACTTACAATAGGCGGCTGGGTAATGCGTGGAACCCTCAAAGCCGTGGCGTGTGACCGCTGCATCACTTGCCAACAGATCATCTGTCATGGCCTGTGGACGCAATTATCTTCTGCATAGAAGGGGCGTCTGTATTTCTAAGATAAGATAACATTATTTAGATTTACAATGGAGAAACCAAACTTTCACAAGTTGTTTTATGAAGGATATTTAAAGGCATTTCCGAACAATAAACTTCAAATATGCTTGCGAAACATTTTCAGAAATAGGGAAGCAAGTAAACATAGACGATTTTCCGACAGGGGCAGAATATATTGTGCCTGAAAAGTCTGAGCTTGAAGTTGAAAATGTAATAATCAAAGATCAAGTTTGGTGCCAAAAACTTGTACGGACAAGTCAGTACATTCTACAAATTGTCAAATGTTGTGATTTAACTTGTTGCCAGCTGATTAGAAGCTTTTACTTTTATATTATTTTCAGTCTGCCAAGCTAATGAGGGCCTTAAAGAACAAGAAGTCTCTGATATTAACTCACATAGATTTTCATTTTTTTCTTCAATCAGTCTGTGAAAGTTGAAAACACACATACCTTGATCAGCAAAAGCATTCAAAACTCTTCGATATGAATACTAATATATATATAAATATTGTCCATCTATTCAGTTGCTAATGTCTGTAAAATCTGTCACCTTCATGTTGC
Organism: Radix auricularia; assembly: GCA_002072015.1. Taxonomy (NCBI): domain Eukaryota; kingdom Metazoa; phylum Mollusca; class Gastropoda; family Lymnaeidae; genus Radix; species Radix auricularia. Next base: position 34,292 of record MUZC01001533.1, read on the forward strand.
CTCGCAAGTCATGTTAAAGAAACAGGTTACAACACTGTAAGCCTGGGCCCAGTCAAATACTACATGCACCCCAACAGCAAAGAATTTGTCTATTGCCAGTGGCAGCCCAAAGGCAGAAAAAGCCCATGGCAATTATTGCGTATGGAGAGATGTTCAGTGCAGAATGGCTAGATGAAGAAAAGTTGACTTGTCTGGTGTTTCGGTTCCACAAGAAATTATTCAGCCAGAACCTGTGCCAATAATAACATTTGAGGAAAATTTGACATCTCCATTGGAAGATATAGAGGCTAAGATACAGGATATGGATTAGTTTGTAAAAAAATATGTTTAGTATATACATTAAAGGTGTAGTTATAGTTTAACTTTTAAATCGAGTTTCAGCTTGAAGTTGAAAATATTTAAATAGTCTTTAAAATTAAAAATGTTATAGTTATATTAATTTGGAATATGTTCATAATTTAAAGATGTAATGTGTAAACATTTTTTGTAAAACCTATAGAATCTAGGTCTAATCTCTTTTCTGTTGAGAGTAAACCTTTGTAGTTATGAATTGGAAATATGTTCATGAGTTAAAAGTTTATTTAACTTATTTTTCTGTACATTTTTCTTTTCTTCACTTTTGTGTTGTAGTTGTAAATTAGTCTTTTAAAAATATTCTTTCTTCCGTTTTATTTTTATTATTCTATTATTGTTATTGTTATTTTTTTTTATTTTTTTTTTGGGGGGTGNCAATTTTATAGTTGGGGGGGGGGTCTCTGGAAGTTTGACAAGTTGTTGACAGGGGGAGGGGGGTAAAAATCGCCAAAAATTTGTTGATGCAATTTATGGACAGCCCAAAAGTAGAAAAAACGGCATCATGCAGCAATGTTGTTTTTTTATGTCAATGCCCTTTATTTTAAACGTCAATTAGATTTCTGTGAACAAGGGGTAACGAGAATCTTATCCCTTCTCTTCTCCCTTCTACGCCCCTGACCTTCCTCAGCCAGTCCCCGTATGTTAAACATATTTTCTTGAAGTCCCAAATCAACCGCCCATTAAATCAAGTTAACGTGATGGTACACTTGTAAATGAAACTTTTTTTACCATTTCCTACACCCGTTTCATATCAACTAAGAGCCGATAATACTATTAATACGATACTTGGTATGGACAAATTCTGTAGATTAGACGATGGTGAAGTAAAGCTTGATAGTTGTACTGAATTCATTTTAAAAGCATCAATTCCGTGACAGAAATATAAAAACATTTTTGTTCATATTTTTAAGGTGTTAAAATAAATAAATAACTATTTCGCAGGTATATCAAAATAAATACATTAAAGTCATTACATAACCAGTAAAGGTATCTTGTGCGTTACCAATAGGGATATCTTGGACATCACCAATAGGGCCATCTTGGACATCACCAATAGGGCCATCTTGGATATCGCCAATAGGGCCATCTTGGACATCACCAATAGGGCCATCTTGGAAATCACCGAATGAGCCATCTTCGACATCACCAAATGAGCCATCTTGGACATCACCAATAGGGTAATCTTCGACATCATCAATAGGGCCATCTTGGACATCACCAAAAGGGCCATCTTGGAAATCACCGAATGGGCCATATTCGACATCACCAATAGGGCCATCTTGGACATCACCAATAGGGCCATCTTGGACGTCACCAATAGGGCCATCTTGTACGCATGTAGTCATAACCTATATAATTATTTTAAGTCTATTATTTTAAACGAAGTTTTTTTTAAAGCTCTAATAATGACCGGTCGTAGTAACACTTGGGGCATTTTTATAAGGGTCCATTCTTTGATTTTTTTTTTTTTAGATTAGTCAGTAATTTAACTATTTACAAAGTAATACAATTTTGTAATTAAAATAAAACATTGATCGACTTTATAACAATGAAGCGCTAAAAAGGTAAACACAGAAACTGTAATAAAATGTACATAAAAAAACTTTTTGACAATTATCGTTGGTCTCGGGACTTTTTGTTTCCATCACAGTTTTTAGAGAAATAATGAAATTTTGTTGTCAAGGCAAATGTTAGTCTAAGGTTAACTTCTGGTCTTTTGCCTTTAAATTGATGAGTCTACTGACAAGAATGGCAAATGACAATTAATGGGTTTTATTTGATACTTAAATGATAAAGAAATTTTTGAGCAGTTTTTGTGTTGCAAGGAGCTCTCAAAGAGGCCAAGATGTGTTTTAGATACTATTCGAATATCTCCAACGAGTTGGTTTATCATGGGATTCTTGGGTGGGGATTCGTAAAGATGGTTATACTCACATAGTGTGAGTCACTCAGCTGACCTACTTAGCTGACCTACTTAGAAATATTTCAACATTTGAACGTTGTAAACGGTGGTCTTTAAGTTCGTAATTAAATATTAAATATTTTCTCCTGCTCCGGAGCAAAATGTTTGATGAAAATGCGAAATCTGATAAATGGAAACAGCACAATTCTTCGAGAAAAGAAATTTCAATATATGACGTCACTGTGGTGTGAAAATTACTATTGGTTGAGGAACCCATTTGTTAAGAATGTAAATGTAATCAACACAATCACCTAAAACATTTGAATTGAGCTCTGGCAGAACCGTAAACTCGAATTATGCCTGGAATCATTTATGGTACACAGACAGAGGGAAAATAAAAAGAAAACCTAAGAATTGCAGAGAGATAGAGCTTCGCACTTTCTTTTTCAGATCTCTACATCATAGGGGTGAAATAGAATTTTCAACAGTCACAAATATTAAACATAAGTATTAAGAACATTTGAAATTCGTTGAGGAAGGAATTAGACTTTGCAAATCGGAAATTCACCCAAGAATTTTTTTAAAAAATGAATTTCAAAGTTAGATTTCACATTAACATTTTAATATATACCAACAAAAAAATTTATAATAAATTTTTTAATAAAAAATCTGAACTCTGAATTGATACGTTGCGCTTAGTAACAAGGCTGATGAAAAACCGCTCCCCGACATTTTTCTTAAGAATTCTGGGAGTGACGACTATTGCTTTTATTTTGTGTTTATATATTTTGTACATCTGTATAGTACAATACCCCAGTCTACACGGCTTGGCAAATCACACTTTACAAACATGTCCAGTGTCCAGGTACTTGACCAAAGTAAACATAGGTACACACACAGCATTGTATACAAATGTCCAGACATGACCGTATATACGTCATAGACATGACCGTATATACGTCATAGACATGGCCGTATATACGTCATAGACATGACCGTATATACGTCATAGACATGGCCATATATACGTCATAGACATGGCCGTTTATACGTCACAGACATGGCCATATATACGTCATGTCTATGTCATCCCACGGAATAGGATCAGCAAAAAAGCAAAAAGTCCACCAAAATAAGTCTCCTGGAGAAAGAGAATGTCTTCAGTACAATCCCAGACTTACTCTGGTCACGTGGGCCAATAGACCATCCGATATAACTGACCACCAGAGTGCGCTGTCCAAACACGTCAATTTTACAATTTCCTGGAGAATCTCTCCCTTGGCGAACATTTTTAGGTTTTTGCAAATATATCTTGGAAATAAACAGCGCAGAATTCTAGCAACAACAGAACGTTCAACACTTTGTGATCTATTCACTCTTAATCTTGGGAATTGATTTTATCAAAGGGAAAAAAACAACGTTTCAGGAACTTCTCCACAACAAAAACAACTCACCTCTCACGGTACGTGATCGACTTCAGCTTTGATGTCATGTACCAGATAGGCTTTAATGTCATGTGCAAGATAGGCTTAAATGTCATGTGCAAGATAGGCTTCAATGTCATGTACTAGATAGGCTTTAATGTCATGTAATAGATAGGCAATAATGTCATGTACTAGATAGGCTTAAATGTCATGTGCAAGATAGGCTTCAATGTCATGTACTAGATAGGCTTTAATGTCATGTACTAGATAGGCTTTAATGTCATGTAATAGATAGGCTCTAATGTCATGTACTAGATAGGCTTTAATGTCATGTAATAGATAGGCTTTGATGTCATGTACTAGATAGGCTCTAATGTCATGTACTGGATAGGCTTTGATGTCATGTACTAGATAGGCTCTAATGTCATGTACCAGATAGGCTTTAATGTCATGTACTAGATAGGCTTTAATGTCATGTACCAGACAGGCTTTAATGTCATGTCCTAGATAGGCTTTAATGTCATGTACCAGATAGGCTCTAATGTCATGTACCAGATAGGCTTTAATGTCATGTACCAGATAGGCTTTAATATCATGTACCAGATAGGCTTTAATGTCATGTACTAGATAGGCTTTAATGTCATGTACTAGATAGGCTTTAATGTCATGTACTAACTAGACAGGCTTTAATGTCATGTACTAGATAGGCTTTAATGTCATGTACTAACTAGACAGGCTTTAATGTCATGTAATAGATAGGCTTTAATATCATGTACCAGATAGGCTTTAATGTCATGTACTAGATAGGCTTTAATGTCATGTACCAGATAGGCTTCAATGTCATGTACCAGACAGGCTTTAATGTCATGTACTAGATAGGCTTTGATGTCATGTACTAGATAAGCTTTGATGTCATGTACTAGATAGGCTTCAATGTCATGTACTAGATAGGCTTTAATGTCATGTACTAGATAGGCTTTAATGTCATGTACTAGATAAGCTTTGATGTCATGTACTAGATAAGCTTTGATGTCATGTACTAGATAGGCTTCAATGTCATGTACTAGATAGGCTTTAATGTCATGTACTAGATAGGCTTCAATGTCATGTACTAGATAGGCTTTAATTTACTCCCATTCTGCTGGAAGAAGAACTTGTACAATTAATGTTTAAACGACGTTAATATTGACAAGACAGTAAACTCACCACGGAACAACACACGAAGAGATGAAGAACAAGTTTCAAGTCCATCATTTTCTGGTAACAAGTCTCTACTCGAGAAATATCAAGAAGGGGAGATAAATGTGTGAGTTGTGTCACTTCTTAAAGTCTTGTTTTAATGTCCCTCTGTATTCATTTGTTGGCGTCCGGGAATTTTAACTATCAATAGGAGATAAATGTGCATATAAATTTGACAATAATCATATCTAAACATTGCGTATAATTCGTTCATTACCACACACACACAAACACAACACACACACACACAACAAACACACACAACAACAACACACAACAAACACAACAAACACACACAACAAACACACACAACACACACACAACACAAACACACAAAACACACACAACAAATACACACAACACACACACACAACACAAACATACACAATACACATACAACAAACATACACAACACACACAACACAAACACACAACACACTCACAACAACAAACGCACACAACAAACACGCACAACAAACACACATAACAAACACACACACACAACACAAACACAAAACAACAAACGCACACAACAAACACGCATAACAAACACACACAACAAACACACACAACAAACACACATAACACACACACACACAACACAAACACGCACAACAAACACACATAACACACACACACAACACAAACACACACAACAAACACACACAACTAACACACACAACACAAACACACACAACACAAACACACACAACACAAACACACACAACACAAACACACACAACTAACACACACAACAAACACACACAACACACACAACACAAACACACACAACTAACACACACAACTAACACACACAACAAACACACACAACACAAACACACACAACACAAACACACACAACTAACACACACAACAAACACACACAACACAACACAAACACACACAACTAACACACACAACTAACACACACAACAAACACACACAACACAAACACACACAACACAAACACACACAACGAACACACACAACAAACACACACAACTAACACACACAACTAACACACACAACACAAACACACACAACACAAACACGCACAACAAACACACACAACAAACACACACAACTAACACACACAACTAACACACACAACACAAACACACACAACAAACACACACAACACAAACACACACAACAAACACACAGACACACAACTAACACACACAACAAACACACACAACACAAACACACACAACAAACACACACACACAACACAAACACACACAACAAACACACACACACAACTAACACACACAACAAACACACACACACACACACAACACAAACACACACAACAAACACACACAAAAGCCACATTAATAGTTCCCTACAATCATCACCTTGCAGCAAACATAATTTAATCAATGACTAAAAACAATCTTTTAAAACAAAAGAGTAAAATGTTCAGGTTCACCATCAACAAACACTGGCCAACTATTGGATGAGCAAAGATACCTGCGTAACACCGGTACATTTCAATCACCCAACAACATATTATTAATAGCCTTGAAGGAAGCAATCAGGCATCCGTCATCTATATCAATACAGGCCCGTCGATTTCAAACGTTTCCCATGTTAGGGTTTTATCTCATCTTATCTTATCTTATCTTAACTTATCTGTTACAAACGCTCCTTCTATTAAAAAGAAGATTATTGCGTCCCACGCTTATCTATGATTTGTGTTTAGTCCTGCACTCTTATTAGAGTTTTAAATGTTGATTAAGTGTTGGCTTTCCTGGTTTCTTCAGGCAACCCATTCCCAAACCCGAATTCCGGATGGGAAGAACGAAAACTTGTATGTGTTTGTTCTTGCATACGGAATAAGAAATGTGCTCTTATCCTTATGTCTATCTGAGGGTTGTATTAAGTTATCTTTGTGTTGTATTTCTAAATTAGAATTAATCGCTTTATGTATAATTACTAAATTACTCTTGGTTCCTCTATCCTCTAGTGTTTCAAGGTTTAATGATTTAACTAATGATGTTATTCTCGTCAGTTTTGAATATTCTCCAGTAATAAATTTGGCAGCTCTTTTTTGAATTTGTTCTAGTTTATCAATGTTTTCTTTAGTCCGTTACAGAAGGTGCATATTCTAGCACAGGTATCACCAGGATAAGTTAGAATTTTAGTTTTATATCTTTATTACATTTGTAAAAGTTTCTTTTTATAAAACCTAAGATTTTGTTGGATTTTTAAATAACTTCCTTGACATGGGGATTCCATGATAGTTTCTCATTTATTATGACTCCTACTCCTAAGTATTTTGCATCTTTAGTTTGAGTTAGTTCTATAGTAGTCAAAATTATAATGACATGTTTTGCACCTTCTGCCTTTCGGATTAATTTCAGGGTTAGTAAGAGTTTTTAACACCCGGTGAGTTTGGCAGAGGTCAGTTTAACTCCTGCGGTATATTCTGGACATAGGTTTTATCTGGACTGTTATGCAGGGGCGGACTTTGACAAAGCTCAGTCAGGAGTATCACCAAAGAAAACTATTTTAAAACTTGAGCTTAGTGGCGTCACGGGGGGTGCGGTGGGGGCGGCCGCACCGGGTGACACCATCAGGGGGGGGGTGACACAAACATGTAAAATCACGTTATTTGGCACTGGAAAACCCAGAGGAGTTCTATGGGTTCAGTCATGAGGGGTGACACCAACCCTGGTGACGCCTCTGCTTGAACTATCAGTGTATCCAAAAGCTGAGGAAAAAAAATACAAAGAAGAATTTCATGGGAAATATTCACAAGTATTTATTTGGGAATATTAATAAGTATTGTTATGGGGAAAAATTATTAAATGGGGAAAATTCACAATAATTTTTTGGAAAATATGACCAAGTATTTTTGGGGAAAATTGAAACAGAAATTTTTAGGAAGATGACGGCGACGGGATATCTTTTTTTCCTCTCATTTTTTATATTTTTTATTTTAAAGCCAATAAAATGAACCGTCTTAAAATAATGATGCTGTTTCTAGTAGACCTTGAACTTAATAAAACGCAGTGACGAGACAAAATGGGAGAATTTATTTAGTTATAGTTTAGGGGCGCCATCTTCGTCATCTTCGGCCAAAAAAAGTTTTTAAAAAATAAAATAGAGGAGCACCCGCGAAGTCTTGGCCAGGGTGTTAAGCCAACGTCCAACTGAAATATAAAGGGCCGTTCATAAATGACGTCAAGCGATTTTGGCAAAGTTTTGGACCCCCTCCACCCTCGTCACAAAAACGTAGACCCCCACCAACATGACGTCACAAAGCTTTGCGTCCCCCCACCCCATAAAAGCAGTATTTTCAATTTGAAAATGAGCAAGTTCCCAAACAACTTTTTTTGTTTAGCATGTATTTACTGTAGGTTCCTCTCTTATGTCGTAAAAGAGGAAAGCTTTTTAAAACGTCACTGGATAAAGTGTAAGTAATCCAATATTTAAAAGGGCTAATGACGTCACATTTCTTAAACAACCAGGTGCATCGCTAGGAATTTTTCCAGTGGGAGGGCAACAAATATTAGGTTTTTTAAATTTACTGACAATACCATACTGGTTTAAGTTTAAATTAAATTTAAGTTAAGTATAACATAGGGGGCGAAATAGTCATAGAAATTAATGAGACTCACAAAATAGCGCAGTAATAGCTAAGATACAACATATATGAATGTATTTGCTCAAATTAAAAACGTAGGCCTAAATTTTCATGAGAAAATTAAAATATCCTGGGAAATAATATATGCGTAGAAACTGGAGGATTACCAAAGAAGGATATCAGCTTATTTTCTTTTAGAGGCTCAAAAAAAACAAAAAACAAAAAACAAATGCAATCGCGGGATTCCGAAATGCCATTATTAGAAGATTTTGGGGCGTCTGCAGCATCTGACTTATCATTGGCATCGAGGACATCAGTAAAAGTCAACAGCTAGACACAGCTGAGGCTACTGTTTCTAATTTGATTGTCGCTGACACTTATTCATTTTCTAAATTGAATATTGGTCTGACCTTACAAATGAGTTAAAATGCAGCCGATTCGTGGTTTTTGGACCCCTGTCAAATGTATGAGTTTATAGCTGACAGTGAGGTGAAACAGAGTTTTTAGTTTTTAGATATGCATGGTTATCAAACTATTCACGTGGCTTTTATACTCGCAAATGTTAAAAGGTGCCTTTTGAAAATATTGCATGTTGTTTCTGCGAAAGTAATTCGAGGAGTTCAGTTGGCATTTGTCATTAAACCATGCACAAAATATAAAGATGTGAAAGAAGATCCACGTAGCCACATGCAAAACACAGGACACAAAGGCGTAATATATACTTAATGTAAAAAATCTTTTCAGACACTACTTTGGGGGCGTCAAATTTGGACCACCTCCCCCTCCTCTAGCTACGCCACTGAGGAGGAGCATCTGTGAGATGTGATATAAGAACGAAGCTTACATAGAACTCTATTATAAAATGGGATCTGATGCCTTACAACCCAAATAAATGAAAATATGAGAACCTGTAACTATTGAATCTGATAACACCTTCAAGGTTATGGGCACGATGGCAAAAGTTTGAGGATTGTTCACCTTAATTCTTGACAAAATAAGAATTTAATATTTGAAATACTTTAACTATTGGATCCGTAGACCTTACGATCTGAGAACCACTGCGTTAGGTGGCACATGATCTTTGCTCCATGTTTTTGTTCAACAAATTTCCAATAAATATCTGGTTTAGTTAACACCCTGACAGTTGAATTAAAGCTACGGCTGGATACACCTATAACACATCATATTAAATCAATGATAGTTTATAGAACGCACCGTGGCGTGTCACTAGATCAATTAGAATAAACACATTTCTAATTGACAGCCTCTTAAATGTTATGTAAGTAAGTAAAACAAGAAGAATTTGAAATTTAAAAAGGAAAATATACAATCTTAATTTTCGTCCCACATATTTTGGTTTCTGTGTAAATTATTTTAAAGTGAAATAAATACAACAAAACACGTTTTTTATTTTATTTTAAACCTTTATTCATATAATTCATGAATTATGGACCCATTAGTTTAGAGATGCTATATAATTTAACAACAAAAAACACCCACAAAAAAACAAAAAAAACATTATAAAATTTTAATTTTTTAAAATGAAAAACACTTGATGGCTGGGAATTCTTTTTAAGTAAAATTTAAGTGAAAAATTTATTAATATCAAAATTTAAAAAAAAATGTTTGCAATATGAATATCATTTTATTCTATCAATTTAAAAATTAATTCTTTTTCCTTGTTACATCCATGTTTGTCTATATCTGTAACAGTGGACAAATTCTCAATATTGATTGCTGTATTTAAGGCCAGACCCCTGTGTATAAAACTAATGATGTAAGCCAATGGCAATAATAAGAGAGCCAAAAGAAAGTGAACTCAAACATAAGAGAGTTCAGATTTAATTGAAGGACTAGACTCTACTGAAAACAGATAACATTTTTTTTTTAAAAATCTGTTGACCAAAGCTTTTTCTTAGAATGAAAAATAATTCTCAAGAAAGATAATATGCATTTTTGTTTTCTGTCAATTTATGAATTACTCAAAATAAAATAATAAAACTTTTATTGCAACATTTTTTTGAGAGTTTTAAAAATAATATTATTAAAAACAATTTTTACTAGAAAAGAAATGGAATAAAGTTACATTTTTTTTCCCTTTCATGAAGAATGTGCTATCAACTTGAATATATTGGTGGTGTGTATAAAAACCCCTCATTAAAGCTATCTACAAGATGTAGCCCCAAAGAACAAACTGAGCCTCTTTGTGAATGTTGATCTATTCAGGCCACAATTGTAACTTCCTATGTGGGGTGATCGTCATGTGCTGCATCCACTGCGTCGTTGACACCGTGGGCTTGTATCATGTGCTCAGCATATCTGTAAGACAAGGGGAGAGAACTGACTTAAAAGCTTTTTTTTTTATAAGTGTAGCGGGACTACAAACATCTCATTGGTTTATGTTTCACCAACAAAAAAAAAACAAAAACAACAAAAAACCCCACACAAATTTGAATGACAATAAATGTAATATTTTTCTAATATAGAATATATAATAATTAGGGCTGTTAACGGTTAATTTAAATTTAATAGATAACAAATTAACGATTAATTAAATAGTTAATTTTGATCAAAGCCAAAAATTAAAATGTATGATTTCATAAGTAACACTTTTTAAACGTTCTTGTTAAAAATCTAACACTGGAATGTCTCCTTTAATGTCTTTTAACCAACTACACAAAAAGACAAGTGTGTTTACATTATTAGGTTCAAGTGATGAGTGAGTCTTATTGACAATATAACCAGCCGAGCTGAACAATAATTCAAATGGAACTGAGGTAACTGGTATGCACAAAACAGTCTCGGCAAGGAATGACATTGTCTGTTATCGGTGTTCATTAAGTTTCCACCATTGTAGAGGGTTAAAGGATTCAGGAACTTCCATCTCCATTTTGTAACGCAGTAATTAATCAGAAGAGCTGTCATCATTTTCTGTCTTTAAGTCAGACTGCCAATAGCTAATACGCTTTTTATTTGTTTAGATGGGTAGGTGAAATGTTAGAACCATAATTAGCAAACTTTATCAACATTTTGAACATTCCCGTCAGTCAACACTTTAAAACCAAATGTAATCATCAGGAAATTTATTATTTATCGGCCGCAATTTTTTAAATAACATTTGAAAAACTTTTTGACTTGCAACAAGCGATGGCTTGATTAATTGTTAATTTCCGAAGCCCTAACAATAATAGAACCAAAAAATGTTCAACAAAATAAAGTTGATTGACATACTTCTGGTGCCAGTCAGCCATTAAATCTCTCTTACAAGACTCTGTATGCGCCAGTTTGTACAGCACCTGGTCAATGGTAGAAAGTAAACATTTATCTCAAGTCATTGAAGGAACTTTCGGAATTGGTTTTATACTGTAGGAAATTTTTAAAAAATAACATAAGAACACGTTTAACACTCTGATCTGTAGAACGGTAACAAAACGATATATTTTATATCAAGTCTATAATGATAGATAATGTCAAGGCCACAAGGTGACGTACCAGGAAGACCATCAGGTGAAGAATGACAGTGTAGAAGAAAGCAAAAACTCTGGCTGTCTTGTTCCCCATGATAAGTCGACCCTGTAGATAGACAAACTTTGGTTTACAATCAATTTCAGTTTCTGTAAAGTTGTCTCATGAGTCATCAGTTATCTCATAAATATTGCCAGCTGACATAAAAAAATATTTACAATAAACTTTTCAGAAAGGAATTTGCCAAAGAAAACACAGCAATAATTTTTCCCCCTTTTGTTGTTTAATCTGGCGGGTGTCTTGAAGAAAGCAGTTTGAAATTTGAGATCAATTTAAATTTAAAGGTTAGAAATTCTTTAAAAATATTGTTACATATTTCTGTAGTTGAACGTATTTTGAGCTGATGTTTATATTCTACTAGTATATAACACCTACCCCCACCCCACCCGCTTTTAAAACAAAAATTCCTATTTCTTTAACTTAAAAATCATCTCAGTCTTGTAGTTTCAGACAAAGGAACTGTCAACTTGTGACGAAGAGACAGCATGAAGTTTAAGATGAGCTACCATACTGAGAGTGACCTACATTACTGAGAGTGACCTACATTATTGAGAGTGACCTACATTACTGAGAGTGACCTACATTACTGAGAGTGACCAATATTACTGAGAGTGACCTACATTACTGAGAGTGACCTACATTAATGAGAGTGACCTACATTACTGAGAGTGACCTACATTACTGAGAATGACCTACATTAATGAGAGTGAGCTACATTACTGAGTGTGACCTACATTACTGAGAGTGAGCTACATTACTAAGAGTGACCTACATTACTGAGAGTGACCTACATTACTGAAAGTGACCTACATTACTGAGAGTGACCAACATTACTGAGAGTGACCTACATTACTGAAAGTGACCTACATTACTGAGAGTGAGCTACATTACTGAGAGTGACCTACATTACTGAAAGTGAGCTACATTACTGAGAGTGAGCTAATTACTGAGAGTGACCTACATTACTGAGAGTGACCTACATTACTGAAAGTGACCTACATTACTGAGAGTGACCAACATTACCGAGAGTGACCTACATTACTGAGAGTGACCTACATTTCTAAAAATGACCTTCATTACCGAGAGTGACCAACATTACTAAAAAAAGTGACCTATATTACCGAGAGTGACCTACATTACTGAGAGTGACCTACATTACTGAGAGTGACCAATATTACTGAGAGTGACCTACATTACTGTGAGTGACCTACATTACTGAGAGTGAGCTACATTAATGAGAGTGACCTACATTACTGAGAGTGACCTACATTACTGAGAATGACCTACATTAATGAGAGTGAGCTACATTACTGAGAGTGACCTACATTACTGAGAGTGAGCTACATTACTGAGAGTGACCTACATTACTGAGAGTGACCTACATTACTGAAAGTGACCTACATTACTGAGAGTGACCAACATTACCGAGAGTGACCTACATTACTGAGAGTGACCTACATTACTGAGAGTTACCTACATTACTGAGAGTGACCTACATTACTGAAAGTGAGCTACATTACTGAGAGTGAGCTAATTACTGAGAGTGACCTACATTACTGAGAGTGACCTACATTACTGAAAGTGACCTACATTACTGAGAGTGACCAACATTACCGAGAGTGAACTACATTACTGAGAGTGACCTACATTTCTAAAAATGAAATTCATTACCGAGAGTGACCAACATTACTAAAAAAGTGACCTATATTACCGAGAGTGACCTACATTACTGAGAGTGACCTACATTACTGAGAGTGACCTATATTACTGAGAGTGACCTACATTACTGAGAGTGATCTAAATTACTGAGAGTGACCTACATTACTAAGAGTGACCTACATTACTTAGAGTGACCTATATTACTGAGAGTGACCTAAATTACTGAGAGTGACCTAAATTACTGAGAGTGGCCTACATAACTGAGAGTGACCTATATAACAGAGATTGACGTACCATACTGAGAGTGATCTTGTCGTAAGGCTTCAGTTCTAGGTAACGTCGTTGTCTTTCCTGATAAATAAACATCACAATGACATGGTTAAAATACAAGTAGATTTATTTTTTATTTACATTTTAATACTGCAATAGCAAACACTTGCATTGAACTTCAGTGTTATGTTAAAAAAATCTCCATAATATAGGGAAAGGATATTCTAAATAAATATTTTTTAAACCCTATATTTGGCTATTAATGGAATTTTCCATCAATGATTAAAGACAAAAAAAATTATGTTTATATTTAAAAGAAAATTACCTTTAACTAAAATCTAATTCTGTAGAGTACAAACTAAGTCACATCTTGGACATTTCATTGTTATTCTAAAAGTACAAAAATTGATTTGACACTGGATCGAGTCATCAACTGAACTCTGTGTTGCCATCATCTGTCACTAGCTAGTTGTCCTGTCAGGTCATCTGTCACTAGCTAGTTGTCCTGTCAGGTCATCTGTCACTGGCTAGTTGTCCTGTCAGGTTATCTGTCACTGGCTAGTTGTCCTGTCAGACCATCTGTCACTAGCTAGTTGTCCCAACAGGTCATCTGTCACTGGCTAGTTGTCCTGTCAGGTCATTAACTGAACCCTGCCGTGCTATCATCTGTGACTAACCTTCCTGCTGAATGAAGTGAAGGGATCCAACCTCTCCTCGTACTGGCTGGAGTAGATGCTGGTCACATCATCGGCAGTGGCTCCCTGGACAAGTTGGGTAGAAGTTTGTTTAGAAGTGATCAAAATATTATCTTTTACAACACTGTTTAACAATACAGTTTAACAAAAGAGTTTAACAACATAGTTTAACAATACAGCTGAAAAACATCAGAAATGTTTTTGGAAGGACTCAACACTACGCTCTTTATTTTTGTATTGGCTTTTAATTTTCAGGATTCGCAACAAAAATGTTTTTTAAATTACTATTTACTGTTTAATAAAATGAACAACAAATGTTAAGTTTTAAAATTCTAAACCTTCTATTTTAAGTAAAACAATTTATTTAAACCATGATTATGTAAAATTCCTATATACATAAAAAAATATGAGCACCCCTTTTTAATATCAAAATATAAGCAAAATTTTCTTAACAGGTAAGTTTAATTAATCATTTGGTTTATTAGTGAAATAGAATTTGAATTTATCTAAGTAAAACTATCATTTATTGTTGCAAACTTTCCTCTAGAAACTACCATAAATTTGAATAAGCAAACTTCAATTCATCAACTATTAGCTTTGACTTTAAACAAAACAAAACAAAAACCCAAAAATTTAAAAATTCTGAAAAAGTATTCTGCAAGAAAACAATTTTAAGTCATAAAGCTTTCAGTACATTGAACAAATCCCAAACAATTGAAAACATTTTAAGAGAATATTAATAAAAGCAATACATCTGCTGTTCAAATTCAAATATATTTAAACTCAGCAATGTATTTAGGCTCACAAGCAAGGATCCCCTTTAAGTTCAGTAGGTCCATGTGCAAGGTAAAAAAAAACTTGTGTGCAAATTTGCACAGCATCCATTTTTTGTGCAATATTTTACAAACTTTGTTGCCCAGTAATTTTAAACAGATACCTGCATGGCCTTGCAGCTTAAAGAGAACATTGCTCACAAGGCAATATGGTGGGTGGGTGGCGGGGAGGGGTGGGGAGGTTTTATCAATGATCTAGTGACATGATTAATTATCTGCAACTAAAGAAGTAGAAATCTTTCTGGCATTGTTATTCTATGTTGACTTCAATGAATGTTTATGGTTTACACATAGGATGGCTTTGCGGGTTATTTGTTACAAGTTTTACCCTCAGTTATTTGTTACAAGTGTTACCCTCAGTTCTTTCAAATGAACTCAACATTTTCCTACAACATATTTTGTTCATCCACTTCATTAAATGAGTTTAGCATCCACCTATAGCAGCCCATGAACCTTTTCAAGTATTTACCAAACTGTTTTCATGTCAAATTAGTGAACGTCATCAGTTCTACTAAACATCTTTTATTTACCTCACATCTTGAATTCCCCTCACATCTTGACTTCCCCTCACATCTTGACTTCCTCTCACATCTTGACTTCCCCTCACATCTCGACTTCCCCTCACATCTTGACTTCCCCCTCACATCTTGACTTCCCCCTCAAATCTTGACTTCCCCCTCACATCTTGACTTCCCCTCACATCTTGACTTCCCCTCACATCTTTAGTTCCCCCTCACATCTTGACTTCCCCTCACATCTTGACTTCCCCTCACATCTTGACTTCCCCTCACATCTTGACTTCCCCCTCACATCTTTTGTTCCCCCCACATCTTGACTTCCCCCTCACATCTTGACTTCCTCTCACATCTTGACTTCCCCTCACATCTTGACTTCCCCCTCACATCTTGACTTCCCCTCACATCTTGACTTCCCCTCACATCTTGACATCCCCTCAAATCTTTAGTTCCCCCTCACATCTTAAGTTCCCCCTCACATCTTGACTTCCCCTCACATCTTTAGTTCCCCTTCACATCTTGACTTCCCCTCACATCATCAGTTCCCCTCACATGTTGACTTCCCCTCACATCTTTAGTTCCCCTCACATCTTAAGTTCCCCTCACATCTTGACTTCCACTCACATCTTGACCTCCCCTCACATCTTCAGTTCCCCTAACATCTTGACTTCCCCTCACATCTTTAGTTCCCCTCACATCTTGACTTCCCCCTCACATCTTGACTTCCCCTCACATCCACAACAAACACACACAACACAAACACACACAAC